>JAXCGZ010022655.1:130000-160000 GCA_037179515.1 Halocaridina rubra | reverse complement strand
TGTACTGTTACCTAGCGACCCCCACCTAGCTCAGCGAGATCTCAGAGGTATCATTTACCTCCACGCTATCCGAGGCGTTTGTTTACATTCTTTAGTGATGTAAAGTACCCACATCGTTTGTCTCTTTAGATCCTTTAGGCAGTGATTCTTAACCAGGGGTGCGAGGCAGATTCCTAAGGGGTGCGAGGATGCCTATGAATATTTAAAGCAAAATATATCTTTATATACGCGTTATATTTTTCCTGAAAAAGTAGTCACCGTGGCTCAACCGGTGGCGTCCGCGACTCTGAGGCGTCAGGTCGAGGGTTCGCGCCCCGTCACGGTCTGAGATTAGTAAGGGCATACAATCAGGGTAACGATTACATCTGCCAAAACAAGTCCTTCGCAAGAAGGCAACCGTCCTAGCTCTTGGTAGAAAAGGGAGTCCGTGACGTAAAACCGGAACAAGAACATTTTTCCTGGGAAAAAAAAAATTTGCTTCAGCAGTGTTCTGAGATAGAGAAAAACCTAAACTTCTAAACCTAATTTCCTAATGAAGTGGCAAAGTTGCAACAGACTCGAATACAAGGTACACGTATGTGATTTGGATGGACGAGGAAGGGACGCGTATTAGGACACGTAGGTGACACAGAGAGAGGGAGGTTAACATTACGTCTCAGACCACACCACCGGACACCCACCCGCACCATCAACACGTAGTCTTCTGCTTGAGTGAGGAGGTAGGGTTTCCCTGTTATAATAACTTTTTCTTATTAATACATATAAAGTAGAGTGGAAGATTGGTTGTGTATTATTTCTGATTTTGCTTTCTTCACATATATTTAAATGGGCGATGGGCTGTTTATGTAACATAGATCATTACTGTAGCGGTGTAGACATTTCAATACTTTCATAGAATGTATTGTGATGGCTACAAATGTACTGATTAAAACCACATATTTCAGTTTTTCCATCACATATTTTGGTGACAATTCATAAAAAGAAGAAAACACCTCTTCATGTATTATATATAATGAAGATTAAATAAAAATAAAAAGTAGTTTTGTTATTAATACACATCACATCAACAACTTTGTAGTTTTAGCATTTTTTTTTAATTTCAGCAATCGGGGGGGCGGGGGGTGAGAACTGTCTACTGATTTGAAAGGGGTGCATATAATGAAAAAGGTTAAGAACCAGTGCCTTAGGGGGCCTCATTTACCGCCTACACAAGGAGACTTAAATTGTATTCTAAGGTCATCAAAATGCTGTTGAGCGCCTACGTCACCAAATAAAAAAAAAAAAGCGGCAAAAGAGTTATTTCAGCGTAAAATTTGGTTTTAAATCATCCGTTTACTCGTGTTTGTGTAACTTCGTTGGAAAAGAGTGCTGAATACTTGCCTTGGATCATCTGCTTTCTTATTTTGATGTAACTTTGTTGCTAAAGAGGAATAAAGAGTTTTTATCTCAAACACTTGTCTCAGATCTTATATTTAATCTGCCTTATGCCACTTGTTTGCTAAAACTGAAATTAGTTATTTATATTAACATCAACGCTGGTTATAGATAGTTATTGTGCTTATATGACAATCTGTGAGTTAGTTCATACGTAAGAATGAGGCATAACGGATATATTTTCCTTTGTAAGGCACGCTGTCGTCGGTCAAAGTGTTGATTATCAGATTGGCGACGCACTAACATGTGAAATACACTCACCTCTTTTTGCCCTCTTCCCACGTCGTTTCTTCCGACCTCGAGTTCGTTGACATTTAGTACTTATTTCTACAATATTATCCCTCGACAGTTTTTCTGCACACGTTTATTTAGACACTATTCTTAGATCCCTATATTCCTAAACTTGTTTCACTCAAGAAAGTGACAGTAAAGGTAATTAGCGATTACTCAATAGCGATTATCGTCAAAACCTGAATATTATTACTACAGTATGATAAAAATCTTCGAAGTCTTGGTACCATTGTCAATTTTCCCTTCTTTTTTTCATAATGCCATAATTTTTACTAAATACAGAAAATCATACTAATTTAAAGATTAACTGAAGATATATTGCAAGGCGAGATACTTTATTTGTTGTGGTTTGAACTCTTGTCTTAGATTTGTTTATTTCCTTAGTATTAGGTTATCTAGACACAGCCTTATTGTTCTTTTAGTTTGTTTCTTTTCTTTGTTTTTACTTTTTATACATTTATGCAACACAATCATATGTTTTTTTTATTACAATAATGCTAATATGGTGCAGTTAGTTTTATCTATGTACTGTCATTGCCGTTGACATAATACGTATTCTTGTTGAGTTGACAGTGACTATGAGACCGCAGAGGCTACTGTGTCCCCCCCCCACATCCTTGATTTGACTAAGCAACTCCTGAGCTCATATTTCATTTGTTTTCACCATAGACTACTCTTTTCCCGATATGTTCTTATTCTTGATGAGTTGCCATTAAGACGAAAGAGAGCCGGTATTTTTCCCTCCTCATCCTTGACGTGACTTAATCTAGACTTTTTTAATTCGTCAGACCGTAGAAGTTCAATTCCGTCCAAGGGGTGGGTAATAGGAAAGGGGAAAAAGATGATGCCCGTTGAAAACAATTGGCCCTGCTAGAGAGTATCTCTAGAGGAGGGAGGGTTAGGATAGGATGCTCCCTATATCTTATAGTTGTTGCATGCATTGTGGTAATTTCTTGATGTAAAAAGATGAGATGACGCTGCTTCGTACGTTTTAGTTCCATTATGGACCATCTAAAGAAAGAAAATGAGATAGAAGGATAGGAATCCCTCATTGTTATTATGGTAATAAAAACTTTATTCAAACATTTTCAAGTATATTTTTTGGAATTCTTGATGGGGTGAGGTGTATGATGTTGCCGGTTGAAGATTTCTAATTCCCTGAGAGAGCATCCTTTATTCTGATATTATTAAAAAAAAAAAAATATGATTGATATTTTTCTATTTATGAAAAATATTATATTCATTTCTTTAAACTTTGCGAGAGACTGCAATAATATAGACATTTTAATTGATATAATTAAGAGTTTGTTAGGAATTCTTACGTGGGATAGAGGAGTACGGGGGATGGTGCCGGTTGGAACCTGCAAGCCCAGTAAGGGACAGTGGTAATATTTTTTTTTTATTGGCTGCAGGCTATTTCGTTTTCGTGTGGAGTCTCTAGAAATTAATATATTTTTTTAAATAATTCTTCCTCTAAGGGAGCAAGCTAACTCAACTCTGTATTAATTCCAACTCCAGATCGACGGAGAGGTTTGAGTCAAACACAGCACCCAGCCGTCAAACCTGAAACAAACAAATACGCAGTCTCCGAGAAACAAGGTATAACAATGATCTCATATGAATGAATAAAGCCGATTATAATGATGCAGCAAAACTCCTAGCAATATTTAATAATCCAGCCATTAAGAGATCACTGCTGCCGGTCCCCAAACACGGACTAAGAGGGAGGGAGGAAGGGCACCCGGCCGTATGTTTCTTGTGGCAAAGCCACCCATAAGTCTTCAAGAGGGTAGTGAGGAACAGCTGCCCCATATGAACATGGCTATGCCTATAAAGGCTAAGAATTATCGATATTTTTTAAAGTGTGTGCTTGGCATTCCTTAAAGCTCCTTAAAAGAACAAGCATTGCTCTAAATGTGGCCTTCTGCATAAAGATAAATGAGGTCATTTGAACTAAGTTATGTCATGCCGTTTGAATGAGGAATGAGCCAATGGCATGACCAACTGCTTACATTGTATAATATCATATTTTTATAGCGTAGGGAGCTAATAATAATGATACAGTAGTGATACATTATTCGGATAATGTAGAGGTAGTAAAGTGGTGGTAGTCGTAGCAGTAATAGATAATAGTGTGCGATGTGCGTTGTATTATCCGAGAAATGTGGTATTAGTGCTGTAGGAGCATTGATCTTAATAATAGTAGCTGTAGCAGTAGTAGTCAAAATTCTTTAAAAATGAATAGCAACACCGGTAACTTAATCAAGCGAGGTAATTCGTTTAATATATGCATCAACAATAGTAATAGCAGTTCATGAACTTTAACACATGAATAGCAAGCAATACGGGAACTTATTCGAGTTATTGTTGAAATTATTCCATTGATTCGGTTTTACGTCGCGAACTCCCTTTTTTACGTAGGGCTAGGACGGTTGCCTTCTTACGAAGGACTTGTTTTGGCAGATGTAATCGTTACCCTGAGTGCATGCCCTTACTAACCTCAGTCCGTGACGGGGCGCGAACCCTCGACCTGCCGCCTCAGAGTCGCAGACGCTGCCATTTTGCCACGGAGACTACTTGTTGAAATGATTCCATTAATATATATTAAAAAAAAGAATTGTATTACTAGTAGTAGTAGTAGTAGTAGTAGTAGTAAGAGGATTTTTAAAGTCATGTTTTAATGCATCTTACTGTGCCTATAATCAGTAATATTTATGGAAAATTTCATTTTAGATGCTGGCAACTTTGAATGATAATGATAATCCTCATATGATAATAATATAATGATTATAAAAATAATTATTATCATTATCATCCTCATGAACATCATTTCTCTGTCTGTAATGTTGCTTTTAATGACAGGCCTTCTGAAAAAGTTCAGAGTTTTAAGGGTTAGCTGCTCTTTCTGACGCAACCCTATCCATTTTTCTGTCCTAAGTATGAGCACTGAGTCGATCTGCCTTCCCTATTCAGTGACTGTAATAATAATAATAACTATAATAATAATAATAATAATAATAATAATAATAATAATAATAATAATAATGAAAGTAATAATAATAATAATAGTAATAATAATAATAATAATAATAATAATAATAATAATAACGAAGCCACAAGTGCGATTGGGAGAAACTGTATTATGAGGAAAAGGGCATTCAGATAAAATGCTTTCATTCCTAGTATAGCAGTTAAGATGTATGGTTGCTTTCTCATTAAGACTTGGCACAGTAATTTTGTGTCCTAGATTCGAGTCCCGATCGGGTAAAATATGATTCATGTTTTCACATATGGTAATGTGCTTATTTGATTATTTCCCCAAATTAGATTGGGATCTGAATAAAATGCGAGAACGAAGCCACGAATGATGTTGGGAGAAACTTTAATATGAACAAAGAGGTATTCAGATAAAATGCGTTCATTCCTATTATAGCAGTTAAGCTTCAAGGTTGGTTATTCATTTAGACCTTTGTGGTGTAGTTGGTATCGCCTTAGCATAGTAATTATATGTCCTAGATCCGAGTCCCGGTCGGAGTAAAAGTTATTAATATTTTCACATATGGTAATGTGCTTACTTGATTATTGTTGATCCCGAATGAGATTGGGAGTTGAATAAATGCGAAAACGAAGCCACGAGTGAGGTTGAGGGAAACTGTAATATGAACAGAGTGACATTCAGATAGAATGCGTTCATCCCTAGTATAGCAGATAAAAGCTGTAAGGTCTGTTTCTCTTGTAAGACCTGTGGCGTAGTTGGTAGCACTTTGGCATAGTAATTATATGTCCTAGGTTCAAGTCCCGGTCGGGGTAAAATTGATTCATATATATATATATATATATATATATATATATATATATATATATATATATATATATATATATATATATATATATATATATATATATATATTTTTCTCATCCTGCTCTTGAATTACGCAGTAACATTTTATACATTAACCTATTATTGTAATTATTCGGTATTATTTATTTTTCTTAAATAAAAATACAGTTACACTCTAACCTTATAATTCCATTACGACAAATATTCTCAAATTGCGCCAAATTAAGTCATTACCTTATAATTTAGTTATTATGGTAATGAAGATAATAAATGTTTCTTATGTACCCTGTATTGGTTCGTTATATTGATTTGGCTATTTGAAGCAAATATTACAAGAGAGAGAGAGAGAGAGAGAGAGAGAGAGAGAGAGAGAGAGAGAGAGAGAGAGAGAGAGAGAGAGAGAGAGAGAGAGAGAGAGTTATTTTAACCACATCATTATGGCTATATCCTAGCTGTCCTAGAGACAAACGATGGCTATCAAAATAAGACCCATGTACTGATGGTCTGTATGGAAGTTTTGTAACAAGCTACTACTGCAGTGAATCTCTCTCTCTCTCTCTCTCTCTCTCTCTCTCTCTCTCTCTCTCTCTCTCTCTCTCTCTCTCTCTCTCTCTCTCTCTCTCTACATGCAATATCTTAGCATTAATCATTCTTCATCTTTACATATTTCATGCATAATAAAATGATATTACCATTATAAGTACTTGATTTAGCCTCGAATTTCATGAGCTTCGTGTAACAAAATAAAATTTTCATTTTTTTCCTTTTATTTTGTTGATATATTACCAGGAATGAAGTCAAAAGACAGAGCATAGTTCTCAAGTTTCTTGGTAACCAATATTTGATACATAGGTTTTCTTTTCATTAGCATAAATGTTAATTGTGAATAAGAACAAGAAACCTGGGCTTTGCCATCAGCATGATGTTTTATTAATATATTATTTTAGCATATTATTATTTTCATGATTACTATTAAGCCATTACCAGAATGATATGATATTAAATTAGCTAATCTTTATTAGATTTTAAGTATATTGATATATCGTTACTTGAATTCTTAATATCAAACTGGACAGGCTTAGTGACAAAGGTGTATTTTGCTTTTCAATTTGTGGGTAGCTTTTAGGTTGTAAACATAAGACGGAGTGGTATGAATAAATCGGTTAAGACTGTTGGGTCTTAAACCAGATGATCTCTGCCCCGCTAACACTGTATGTGACTCAAACTGTGATGTGGAGACAAGATTGTGACCATCTTTCGGTCACATATTGCTTAGATGTGAAATAGATATGCGAGTGAGTCGTTTGATGAATGGGTGTGTACGCTACCTCAGCCATCGTACTTATAAGAGGATTATGGCCTTAATATATAGCTATGAGTAGTTTAATATTATGATACTGCCGAAATTAAGGCATACTCTAAAACTGATCAAACTTTACCCGAATTAGAAATATCAAGTGGCCTGGAAATACTCTGGGTCTACTATGCTTATCAGTAATGCATATTGAAATGGCATAACCAGAATCAATAATATTAAGCCTTATAGATAATGCTTATTGAAAAGACTTTACTAGAACTGATCATATCAGGAAGACTGAGCCTCACCAGGAGTCACCCGATTTATCAATACTGAATAATGAAAAGATATTGCCAGTACAAACGATATTAAGACGCCTGCGCTTAACCTGGAGTCTCTTGTCTTAACAGAAATGAATAATGAAAAGACATTACCAGAATTAACAAATCGGCTAACCCTAGCCTCGAGTCTTTTTTTTTTTTTTTTTTTTTTTAATCAAATTGAATATTAAAGAGACGCTACCATAATTACTAATATCGAGAGGTCAAAGCTAAGCCTCCAACTAAGACTCTCGTGTGCATAGAATGATGTGTTCCAAATAGGTTTGCTGTAGAAGAGCAACACTCATTGTTCGTAATAAATGGTCTACAGACCATTAATTTTATCTTGGCCTCCGCTGGTGCTATTGTTTTCTCTCGTAGTTTTTTATCACGTGTCATTTATCACTCTCCTCTCTCTCTCTCTCTCTCTCTCTCTCTCTCTCTCTCTCTCTCTCTCTCTCTCTCTCTCTCTCTCTCTCTCTCTCTCTCTCTCTCTCTCTCTCTCTCTCTATATATATATATATATATATATATATATATATATATATATATATATATATATATATATATATATATATATATATATATATATATATATATATATATATATATTTAATTGTTAATGAATATGCATATGATGAAGAA
Source organism: Halocaridina rubra (assembly GCA_037179515.1). Classification (NCBI taxonomy): domain Eukaryota; kingdom Metazoa; phylum Arthropoda; class Malacostraca; order Decapoda; family Atyidae; genus Halocaridina; species Halocaridina rubra. The sequence goes on along the minus strand of JAXCGZ010022655.1, from coordinate 152,172 downwards.
AATTTTCAGAATTATATATTTGGACGAGTATCACTTATTCAGTTTTGAGATCCATTGGAATGGTTTTTTTTTCTTATTATTGAAAGTGTGAATGAGATTCATTGGGTTCTTGTAGATTTTATTACCCTTATTATCATTACTTCTATTATTATTATTATTATTATTATTATTTTATTATTATTGTTATTATTATTATTATTATTATTATTATTATTATATATTATTATTATTATTATTATTATTATTATTATTATTATTGATGTATTAGAGTCTTTCCTAATACTATTGTAGTTCTGAAGTCATAGAGTTCTTTCTCACCAGAATATCACCAATGTTGTATTAGTGTTCTTAATAATTTAATATGGTAGCGTGGTGGGTGATAACAGATATGCATCGCCTAGTTTATATTTGTTTATTTAGTTCTACACTTATTCTACACCTCAAAATTCCCTGTCCCCTCAAAGTAAAATTCTAAAGTCTTATTCGTGCCCAGGGAATATTCTATCTGACTCTCCAACTCTAACTAACTCTTACTTTCTTGTAAGACCAAGATGGCAGGGCATGGTAGGCATGGACAGCCTTGCCAATAGGCATCTAGAGAAACGGGAGTGCCCTCCCTTTTGTGCTGTGAGAGGGCCTGGCTATCAAGAAGGCCAATCGGACACAAGGAGGGCTTATATGTGTATTTTCACAGGTGCACGCACATACGTACATGTAGATATTTGTTTTATGTTCTCGTGGGAATGAGTTGAACTTGGTGACAATTTTGACCTCTATTGGCAACTGGCGCCTATGTGTTAGAGGCCTATGGGCTGAACTATATATCTCTTTGTCATTTCTCTGTAAAAAAAAACATCCTGCACAGAAAACCCACTGGGAAATATCAGTTACGCCACTTGACTCCCCTGACACCACATGGGTTATATTACAGTTATACAGTACTTCTTATATACAGTACTTTTATACAACACTCCCCACTACCACCCTGAAATATCTTATTTCAGACGAAGCATTAAGCATTTTTGAGAGTCTTATATGTGTTAACTATCATTATTTTACAAAAAAAAAAAACGGGCAGAACTATCTAATCTGATGACTTAGGACATACAATTTTATATAATTATCAAAACAGATTACTTATCACAATTAGTTTCCTGAAAGGAATTCTATTGTCAAGGGACTTAATATATATAGATCATGTGATTTCTGAAAAAGACAAACAAAAGAAAAATATATTCCTTACAATAAGCATGATAATTTAAGAAAAAAAATCGAAATTAAGTATTCACAATTTCAATATATAGCTAGTAATCATTGACAAAAAGATTTAAGAAAGTAATTAAAATGGTTATAATACCCAATTAATATAAAATACAGTTGGATATGATCTCTGCAAAGATTCAGCAATAAAAATGATTATCATAGTACAAAAAGAAAATTAGAATATTCACAATTACAATATATAGCTACTAATCAGTGACAAAATTATATAAGGAACTAATTAAAATGTTTATAATACCCAATTAACATAAAATACAGTTGGATATGATCTCTTCAAATATTCACCAATAAAAACGATTATCATAGTGCAAATAAAAATCAGAATATGCACAATTGATGAATGACAACTATGCATTAATGACACTTACTATATTAAGCCTAGAGTACATAGCTTTATCTCTATATATTACCTTTAGGGGAGGCATTGAGGTTTTCTTAACTTAAATCTTAAAAGCTAAAGACGCCACAATATGTTTTCTGTTTTATGTCCATCGAAAATGTTCAGATCAGTGGGGACTTTTTCTTTCCCTATTTTCTTTCTTTACTCTGTTCATACAAAAACAGTGGGGACTTTTTCTTTACCTTTTTTCTTTCATTCATATAGTGTTTTGGTAGCTGAAAAGAAGTTATTACCCTTTGGTACAAGTCTTTCTCTTATAGAACATTTTAGTTTTAGGAATTTTCATGTCCCTTTTTCATCCCCCCAGTCCCTCAGTTCCCATTATTGCTAGGTCTTGGGCTTACTCCCACACCTGATTCCGCCAACCCCTCACCTCTACACTGCGAGGTAAGTGTGGGTTGTAACCACGTACCAAGAATTTTGTTTCTGGAGACTGGCTGGACAATAGGAGAGCGCCGATATATCTGTCATAAGCCTCTTCCCCCCCTGCGTTTTACAAATCTAAAGGTGGTCCTAGGACCATTCTTCCTCTCGCGTACCTCCTTGTAGGAGGTGGATCTCCCTCCAGCTGATAATCTGCAATATGAAACATAGCCTGGAGTAGATTCTAGGGCCAGAAACTAGGGCCTAATGTCGCTATTACATATGCAAGAAAGAATAGATATCACCTCTGTGTACAAACAATGGCCATATGTAAGCACTGAAAGGGCATACTTCACCTCCTCTGCAGCTGCAGGCACTTGCAATCTGTCCAGGGGGCAAAAAGGGACTGGTTTGTAAAAAAAAAAAAAAAATTGCAGGTTGGGGCTGCCTGGAAATAAGATGGTAACTGTATGTATGTCTACACCATTAGATTATTATTCCAAGATACTTAGGACGTAGCTGAGTAACTGATAGAAAACATTATTATACTATAGATATCAAAAAGAAAAGTCATGAAATGCTGAGAACAGCCACTAAAGAAATACTCTTATTAACAGTGACTTCAGTAACATAAAGGTATGAATTCATATTATAAATGCAAATCATTGTTTACTACTGATAGCATTACGAAAATATTAATTAGCAAAAGGGCCATGGAGTGATAGCAACAATAACAGCCAACGTAATAATAATAACAATAATAATAATCACGATCATAATAATAATAATAAAAATAGAAATAATGATACTTTATCAGGAATAGCATAGGCAAGAACAGAGTCAAAATACTCATTTTTCATAATATTGCTCATTTTAAATAATTTTTTTGGGTCAGTCTCTTTTGCTATTCGAATTCCTGCAGTCATAATATATATATATATAGTAGCATAGTCACCAACCTTCTGGTTGCTCAATTTGTCAGTGGGAGCTTATCTCTTTTCCAAGAGAGTTGCAATATGTGGCAGAAAAACTCATAACTATTCAGTTCAAATTCTGTCTTATCAGTATTTATGCAATATCGGCATGCAAAAACTTATCATATATAATAAAGCTTGGGTGCCTTTATCATCTAGCAAATTTGCAAAAGAATTAAAAAAAAAATCAGCAATGATAATACTCTGTCAACATAAAGAAATAGCATGTTTCAGTACAGAAGGGGCAAAAGACGAGAGAGAGAGAGAGAGAGAGAGAGAGAGAGAGAGAGAGAGAGAGAGAGAGAGAGAGAGAGGCTGAGTCAACTTATTTTCTTCAAAAAGAAAATGTATATTTTTCACTTGTAGGGGCCCTTTTTATGACTTGCCTTCCTTCCCAAATATACAGGAAAAAAACCACAACCATCTTCTAGCGTCTAAAAAGAATAAAAACAAAATAACTTAGTATACAAATAAAGAGACATCGAAGCATAAATCCATTGTTTATCCGTTTAACATTGCAAATATTGCTAGTGAAATAAATATACACATACTTGCCCATTACGGCAATCTTTTCTCTTTTTATAAATCAGAGGATTGAGTCGAAGCACACACTTGCTATAAATCAAACATACCTTGGACAAACTTTAAAGAAAATAGTACAACCATATTTGATCATTATAGGTAATAAAATATGAAACTCTTGGAAGCTTAACAAGCATTATAAATTAAAAATATTTTACACTAAAGCTCATATCTCAAGAGAATTTCTTATTTCTATTTATTTATCTCTACTACTATCGACAAAATTTACGATTATCCTTTCTTAATAAACGATATAAAAGGACTTAAGTATCATTATTTTAAATTTCAAACTCAAAATATACGCTTTGAGAATCTCAGTTATCTTAATTAGCTCAGTTGTAATTATAAATTTCATGACAGTGACAGTAATTAACAATAATCATCTCTAGATAAGCTTCTCAAAATTTTTAGTATCTTTTTCTCTTCAAAATGTTACAATTATCATATGAAGATGATAAACATTTTTCAAAAAAAAAATATATATATATTAAAAAACGTGTATCTGAAAGAAATATAAAATTCTTGTATTTGTGCATGCAGTAAAAAAGTTAAGAAATAATATTTCATTTGCAACATTAAAGAATGAGTTTTGCTTAAGTTTCATAATTTCTAAAGGAATCGTGTATAAAAAATAACATAAATATATTCTCCGATTTACTCAAATTTACTTTTTTTTTCGAGTGAGTGTTCAACAGAATTGCCTCAGGAGACAGGGGGAAGTTATATTTTCCCTTTTTTTTTTTTCCTATACTTACAATCGGCTAGGTATTCAATTACCCACTTTTTTACTCTCCTTTCTTTTTCCTATCCACAATACTGCTCAGCATTCGTCGTCTGGACTTCAGATGGCTAGCTTTTGTGGGGAGATTTGCGTGCAGGTGCTGTTTCCTCCCCTGTCTCTTCAGTTTCTAGAACGACTTCGTCTCTTTCGAATACAGGAAACAGCTGTTTGATATTCTTGTTGTCTTTTCTTGTGATCTTACAGACCTTCTTTATGACCAAGCTGAAATAATGGTGACAAACATAATCATGGCTTAAACTTCAAAGTTTTATTTTAGCTATTTAGCATATTTTTTTCAAACAATTAATGTAAATACTGCAGCTAGAAAAATATAAAATTCATGCTTAGATTCGCGTCCTTTATCACTTAATATCTCTCTTGGAATTTTGAAAATCGAATAATTATCTCAATGGCGGAGTAGGGGACAAAAAAGAAAAAAAAGACAATTAACTCTGCACCTTGGCCATAACTGGGCAGGTTTAATTTCACTACGTTGCCTCTTGAAGCTTTTACATAAACATATTTCTTAAGCTATACTGCAACATCTACATCACCTCCATTAAAACTATGCGCATGTCAAATTATGCTTTAAGACAGACAACTCGCGATCTCACCCCCCAAACACTCTACCTTTCTTCACACTCAGATTATTCATTATACAACCCCCCATTCGCATCCTTTCCATGAACCCACTCTCTCTCGGCAACTTTCCCTATTCATTCTCCCATTCGCATCTCACATTTCTCTCTCCCAGCACTCTGGGGGAGTGTGTTGGTTGGCGGTTTCTTTGTAGCCACCCATCGGGCCTCCTCGGCGCGTCTCTATCAACGGTTATAGGTCCCTGCTATACTCCCCATCTACAGTATGGTAGGGAGACACCATGACCTCCCTATCAAGGCACAATTTACTCTACTCTCTTGCCCCGCCTGCATAACATTTTAACTAGTGAAAAAAAACTCTTTATATCGAACAGCACAAAATCTTAATAACATAAAAAAATCTCTAATTCTTCAGAGGATAGGACATATACATATTTAAATAGCAAAAACATCAGTATAGTAACTATTACTTTATAATAACGAAGTTGAGAGATCGATCAGTCATTTCCGCATTCTTTTTGTTGAATATATCACATGTGATAAAGAAAAAACCTTAAAAGCGGATTCGAGTTTGTTTCTCAATATAATTCTTACGCTCATTTTGGAGTATATAATAACTCTACAATTTATATTTTATTCTTAAGTACTGTCTCTTTCGCAAACATTACTCGGTAAAATTACTCTGCTTTCGCTTTAAGAAATTAATATAAAATATAATTTTACACGTATATTAACTTTTTTCAATTAAAATCAATACCTTCACCTGTTTAATACTTAACTTAGGCAATAATAAAAATAAACTGAACACCCTTCAAATACAGTTACAAAATGGGTAGAGATATTCTACTTCTACTAATTTACTGAAGCCATACTCCTTTTTATATGTGGGGTGGCTGAGTCAAAGCTTATCTACAAAGTGAAATGGCAGAGTCCTCCGACTTCAATTTCTCTTAATAATTGTCCCATTACAGGTCGAGGGTTCGCGCCTCGTCACGGTCTGAGGCTAGCAAGGGCATGCACTCAGGGTAACGATTACATCTGCCAAAACAAGTCCTTCGAAAGGAGGCAACCGTCCTAGCCCTTGGTTGAAAAGGGAGTCCGTGACGTAAAACCGGAACAGAACTCACTGGATAAAAATTACAAGTAGTTAGAAATTTTGGGATGCTGCTTGAAGAACGTCACGGTCAACGGTACTGGAGGAGGGGGTTTTCCTTTCTTCTGAGCTCATTGGTTTTCTCGCCGACATTGTCCATATGTCTTGTAAAATCGCCGATTCACCATCACAGGCATCTTCTTAGTCGAATTCAGCAACAAATAACGCCTGGTAGGGGTGTTGTTTCTCAAAGCATCATTCACAGTGCACTGCACAGTGAATTACATGAATAGCGCTGAATTATTCTCCCAGTTGACGTTTCTCAGCCTTCGTGAACGAAGTTTCAGCAACGTTACTTTGGAGTCAAAGTGTATGGGACAATTCTTACTGCAGGGTGCCTTGCCTATACGGAGAAGGGGGTGAGTTGTGACTGGCTGTGCTTTCTCTGTACTCTGAGAGTCGTCGAAGCCTGCGGCGTTGCTCTCGGCATCGCTGTCGATGTCGCCATTGGCCACTCTACCTCTCCTTTAGGGTGCGGTCTTGCCACTTTCTTTTAGGCATCTTGAAGTTTCTTCTAACTTGAGGATTCGACAAATCTTTTCTACCTCCGACATTGCTTCCAGAGATGAATTATTATCTGTTTCTTGCATTTAGCACGGCACGAGATGCACTGGCATTAATTTCTACTTGTCTCTTCACAGTAATTTAGGCGTGATATCATCCTAAGCTGCCGCCACTGACGTATTAGAGTTTTCCTAATACTATCGTAGTCCTGAAGTCATAGAGTTCTTTCTCACCAGAATATCACCAATGTCGTATTATTGTTCTTAATAATTTAATATGGTAGCGTGGTGGGCGATAACAGATATGCATCATCTAGTTTATATTTGTTTATTTAGTTCTACACTTATTCTACATCACAAAGCTCCCAGTCACCTAAAGGTAAAATTCTAAGATCATATTCGTGCCCCGGGAATATTCTAACTGACTCTCCAACTCTAACTAACTCTTACATTCTTGTATGACCAAGATGGTAGGGCATGGTAGGCTTGGACAGCCTTGCCAATAGGCTTCTAGAGAAATGGGAGTGCCCTCCCTTTTGTGTAATGAAGGGACGTGGCTATCAAGAAAGCCAATCAGACACAAGGAGGGCGTATATGTGTATTTTCACAGGTGCACGCACATACATACATGTAGATATTGGTTTTCTGTTCTCGTGGGAATGAGTTGCACTTGATGACAATTTTGACCTCTATCAGCAACTGGCGCCTATGTGTTAGAGGCCTATGGGTTGAACCATATATCTCTTTTTCATTTCTCTGTAAACACATCATGCCCAGGAAACCCACTGTAATATAGTACTTCTTATATACAGTACTTTTATGCAACATTATTATTATTATTATTATTATTATTATTATTATTATTATTATTATTATTATTATTATTATTATTATTATTATTATTATCACAGTTATTATTATTATTATTATTATTATTATTATTATTATTATTATTATTATTATTATTATTATTAGTTCAAGATTACATTCTCTACGCTATATTATTCACCCATGATATTATTATTTTTGAATAATCTTAATAAATCCTGTCATATTATACATTCTAGAGGTGTGGTCATTTAGGTAGCTAAGTTGGAAATAGACAAAAATAATTAACAAGTTGCAAAATAGTCCTGACTTTAGCCAGTGTGTTAAGTAAAGTTGTTGGTTGCCGGATTTCAACAGCAGGATATTCACTATTTTTTTCGTGTTGCAAAGATGCAAAATAATATTCACAATATGATCAAACAGAGAAATATAATTACAGAATAAATGAATAATGAAGTATCATTAGACTGATAAAGATGATTAGAAATTTAGTAACTAAATAATATAATGTAAAGGAAATAATAACTTGGGATATATTGCAATTTGATAAAAGAATTGATATATATATATATATATATATATATATATATATATATATATATATATATATATATATATATATATATATATATATATATATATATATATATATATATATATATATATATATATATATATATATATATTTGTGTGTGTGTGTTTACATGTGTGTATGAGAGAGAGAGAGAGAGAGAGAGAGAGAGAGGAGAGAGAGAGAGAGAGAGAGAGAGAGAGAGAGAGAGAGAGAGAGAGAGAGAGAGACTAGTTGGTCGCTGAGAGTACAAAAATCACTAAAGGCAGTAAATGTTCAAGAAATTTAAAGAGTATAAAAAAAAAGAGTGCTTCCTTGTATGTGTGTATGCATGTGATTACCTAATTGTGATTACCTAATTGTGTTTACGGGAAAGAGCCCAAAGCTCGTATCTTCCCGTCTCCTGATCGGTTCCATTTTGTACTTAGTGATACTTATCATACCTGTCCTTAAAACTATGGATTGAGATAGCATTAACTACCTCCTCGCTTAGCGAATTCCAATTATCAACTACTCTTACACTGAAAAAGTATTTCCTTACATCCTGCAAAGAAGTTTTCTTACGAAGCTTCAAACTATGACCTCTAGTTCTAGAGCCAGCCATATCAAAATATCGATCCCTATCCACTCTATCATAACCATGAAGGAATTTAAAGACTGTCACCATATCCCCCCTCACTCTTCTAGCTTCGAGTGATGGTAAGTCTAATTCCCTCAGCCTCTCATCATAACTGAGATTGCGTATCTCTGGCACCAGTTTCGTGGCATGTCTTTGAACTTTTTCAAGCTTAGCTATGTGCTTTTTCAAGTGCGGATTCCAAAAGGGGGCTGCATATTCGAGTTTTGGCCTCACATAGGTTACATAAATATTTCTGAACATTTCCTTGTCCATGTGCCTGAAGGCTACTCTTACATTTGATAAGAATGCATATGCTGCCCTTACTATGCCATTTATATGTATTTCTGGAGACAAATCTGCCAGTATGTTTACTCCTAGATCTCTCTCATTTTCTGTCTCCGAGTAGTCAAGCTTGGGCCTTCTTGCACTTGTACCCATTCTCATTACCTTACATTTTGAAGTATTGAATTTCATTAGCCACTTTCCTGACCACTCATGCACATTATTTAGATCCTCCTGAAGTTCTCTACCATTGTTCTCGTTTTTTGCTTTCTTCACAATCTTTGCATCATCTGCAAACATATTCATGAATGAATTTACAGACTCTGGTAGGTCATTTACATATACAAGGAACAAAAGTGGCCCTAAAACTGAACCCTCTGGAACTCCACTACTAACTCTTCTCCATTCAGACACTGAGTGTCTTACTCTAACCCTCTGTTCCCTTCCTTCTAAGTAAGTTTTTATCCATTCCAAAACATTTCCACCTATTCTAGCCATTGATTGCAGCTTCCTAATAAGTCTCCCATGTGGAACAGTGTCAAACGCTTTCTGGAAGTCTAGGAATATGCAATCTGCCCAGCCCTCTCTTTCCTGTAAGATTTGGCTTACCTCATCATAAAATTCTAATAAGTTTGTTACTGTTGATCTACCTTCTCTGAAGCCATGTTGCCTCACTGACAAAAAGTTGAAGGATTCCAAGTGAAGAGAGATATGTTTCCTTAGTAGTTTCTCCATAACTTTGCAAACTATGCTAGTCAAGGAAACTGGTCTATAGTTCAGAGCCGTATCCCTCCTTCCCTTTTTGAAGATAGGTATCACATTTGCTTGTTTCCAGCATCTTGGAATCTCCCCCGACTCCAGTGACTCCTTAAATATGATACTTAGTGCCACTGATATTTTGTTTGCGCATTTTTTAAGCACATGAGGGGATATGTCATCAGGACCTGTAGCTTTATGAACATCTAAATCCATCAGCGCTTTGCATACCTCTGTGGCTGTAAGGTTGATGTTCTCTAATACCGGCCCTTGAGCTTCTATCACTGCAATCTGAGGGGGGTGGGGTATTTTCTATTGTAAATACTGACTGAAACTCCTTGTTCAATTCTTTGCAGATCTCTTCATCCGTCTCAGTGATGCTTCCATCCACTCTCTTTAGCCTTAAAGCCTGTTCTTTTACCTTCAGTTTTCCTCTGATAAAGCTGTGGAAAAGCTTGGGATTTTCTTTAGCCTTCCTGGTGATGTCCCTCTCATAGTCTCTCTCTGCCTCTCTCCTTTTACTTAGGTAGTCATTTCTTGCTCTTTTGTAGGTTTGCCAGGCATTTATGTTTTTTCTCCTCCTATACCTTTTCCAGCATTTGTCTCTCCACTCCTTAGCTCTTTTACACCCATTATCGAACCATTTCTCTCTGGCATGAATTACACCTACTTTGGTGACAGGTATGCAGCAATCTACTATCTTCCCATATTTCTCACAAAAGATGTCATACATTTCTTGTACAGATTTGTTGTAAAATAAGGTTCTCCAGTCAATAACTGCAAAAAAGCTCATTCATTTTGATGTAATCTCCTTTCTGATAGTTCCTCCTCATGTCCTCAGTGCCTCTACTCTCAGGAAGAATATTTTCAATGATATACTCCATCAACAACACACAGTGGTCACTCTTTCCAATTGGTGGTTCATACTCAATATTTTCAATATCCAACACATTATCTGTGAACACTAGATCAAGTAGTGATGGCTCATCCCCACCCCTGGCCCTTGTTGGTTCCATTACATGTTGGTGTAGGAAATTCCCTTGTACGCAATCTAGGAATCTTGCCCCGAATGTGTGATTACCTAATTGTGATTACCTAATTGTGTTTACGGGAAAGAGCCCAAAGCTCGTATCTTCCCGTCTCCTGATCGGTTCCATTTTTAGACTTAGTGATACTTATGTGTGTGCGTGTGTTTACATGAATATTTTGGTCGTCTGCTTTAATGCGGTTGGTGTATATTGTTGATTGTGTCAAGATGTTTGTCCGTGAAATTTTCATGTGTATATCTTAGTAACAATTTGTTTGCTAATACTAATACTAATACTACTTCTGCTAATACTATTGTATATAGTTAGATATTTTTGTATTCTAATGAAGGAAAAAGTCAAACCATTAATTTCTTCTTTGTTGTTGAAGAAAAGACAATTTGGGTTTTTGACGTGGTGAGGGGCTGCATTCTCTTCTTACTCCTCCCTGAGAAGGTAGTTGGACAAACCATAATAATCTCTTCAAACGAGTAGAAACTCCTATTGCAGTCTCTCTCTCTCTCTCTCTCTCTCTCTCTCTCTCTCTCTCTCTCTCTCTCTCTCTCTCTCTCTCAAATCGAAAGCACATCTATCATATAAACTTCTGTACTAATATTATCTTAGTTTTATTTCTGTAAAATGTAATGCGCTTAGACTCACTCCCCACGGTTGTTGTGTAGAAGAAGAAGAAGAAGAAGAAGAAGAAGAAGAAGAAGAAGAAGAAGAAGAAGAAGAAGAAGAAGAAGAAGAAGAAGAAGAAGAGTTATTGCTGTTGTTGCTAAGTGAAAAAAGCAAATAAGAAAATAAGAAAGAAGAGGAAGCAAAGAAGTATGAGACAAGAAATATGAGAGAGAGAGAGAGAGAGAGAGAGAGAGAGAGAGAGAGAGAGAGAGAGAGAGAGAGAGAGAGAGAGAGAGAGAGAGAGAGAGTGAGAGAGAGAGAGAGAGAGAGAGATATGGGATGAAATTTGAGAAGTTTGAAGAGCAAAGGAATGAAAATGAAGAATTGGAGCGTGCAAAATGAAGAGTTACTTGAATCAGTGGAGGAAATATAACAACAACAACAACAACAACAAATGAAAAAAGCACGTTATTAGTAGGATGTCGGGAAAAGTTAGAAATTATTGAGTTGAGAATTGGGTGAGAGGATTAAACTGCATGAGAGGGAGGTGGTCTGTGGAAAGGAAAATTAGTTGTGGGAAGAAATTTTAAGGGGTTGGTCATTGTTATGAGTTCAGCGAGAATTCAGGCATAAGTGTCGGAGGTCTAAGCTATGTCATAGGGGATCAGCAAGAATGAGGAATAGCCATCGAGAGGAACGTCTTTATTTGTTAGGAGAGTTAATGTACAGTTCCATGATAATATGGGTAAAGGTATTTAAAGGTAAGAGGGGGGTTATTGTGGTCTAAATGAACAACGGGAGATGAGAGTGTGGGGTGGACGTTAGAGGTGGTGACAAATAACGACAATAAGAAAGAGCGATGAGAGGCAAAAGAAATAGTGAGAAACTAGAATATAGTTGAAGAAGAATGGTGAGGAGGGGTCAGTGATGATAAATGCCTGGGGGGGGGGGAATGAGAAGTAGAGGAGTAATTAGGAAGTGAAAAATATTAGTAAGGAGGAAATCAGATGGGGGGAAGGGGAATGATCAAAAGCTTTAACAAATGGAAAGAATTCAGATGTGTGAGTCATATATAGAGGAGAGAAGGTGAGGACGGGCATAATTTAATAAAGGTAAAAGAAGGGATCCGAAGAATTGGGAAGGCAATGCATATGAGGAGTAGAATCTAGAACTGGGTATGGGAGTGGGTATAGGATAGGAGATGAAGAGAACAGGTATGATTAAGAATGAACTGTGGGGAGGAAGATGAAAAGTAGGGGGATCCGCGAGGAGTGGGAAATAAATTTGAAGAGCAGAATAGAATCGGTGTGGGTGGGGAGTGGGGGGTAATTAAGGAATGAAAATGCGGAGTGAATAAGAAGCCAGGCTTAATTTTGGAAAGGGAAATTCAAAGAGTGGGCGGTTTGAGAGGTGTGAGGAGGGAGATGTGAAGTGGTGCTCAGTAATGAATGAAAAATGAATGTGTTGAGTTGGCGGTCTGTGAGGAGTGAGAATTTAATGTGAGGAGTGGGGGAGTAGTGAGAAGTGAAAAATTAATAAGGAGAGAATAGATGAGGCGCGGGTATTCTGTGAAGAATGAAAAACAGATATGGGGAGTTGTGGTTAGGAATGGGGGGTCAGATGCATGCATACATATACATGGCCTCCTTCAGTCTTGTAAGAGGGGTGACCGGAACAAGAAACACGCATTCACCACGATCCGCAAATACGACAACTACTCTTCTTAGCTCTTTGGGGATAAAGGGTTGCCTCACCCCCCCCCCTTTCCACCTTGCTTGTGTCAGCTACAAGGAAGGCGGGCTTGGATATTCTACAATGAGGCCCGACAGCCAAGGCTAGTTTACCCCCACCACTTCATCACATAGCAACTTTTTCATCACATAGCAACAGTTCACTGAGCTAGCAGGTGCGAGAAATTCCTTTGGCCCGTGTCGCCTATGCACAGTCTTCCTCAACTTATTACTATCTCTTGAACACACTTCTCTGCTCCTATGGCATTCCACGTGCATTCAGTGCCCTTTCCGATGAACATAAAGGTTTTATATGGGAAGACGAGGAATTGGACTCATTAAGGAGTGAGAAAGAATCATGATCGGGCACTATGAGGAGTCGGAAGTCAGTGAGGAGTGAGAAATAGAAATTGGAAAGGGCACTTAGGGGCGGAGGTCAGTGAAAAGTGAGAACTAAAATAAGGAAAGGATATGAGTGAGGGTCTCTGAGAAGTAAGAAATGAATGTCTGTAGGGCAAATAAGAAATAATTCTGAGAAGGGAAAATAGAGAAGGGAGGTCGGAGAGGAACGAGAAATAAATATTAGAAGGGAAAATGGGAAATGAAAGGGGGCCAGTGAGGAAAGAGAAATACAGGTAAGGAGGAGAGATGAGTACTGAAAAGGATCCTATGAGAATAAGATATAAATGTGAGGAAAGAAGATGAGAAATGGTAGGGGAGGTCAATGATGTTTATAAATGTGGGGAGGGGTATTCATTGGTAAGGGGAGGGGGTTCTGTGAAGGAATACAAATGAGGGGAGGGGGATCTCGGTTGACGGTAGGATGGGGGCAGTGTGAGAATATAATAGAACGACCACCACGACAATTACGTCATCGATCCGCAAGAGATCCAATATCCTCTTTAGGAAAAAAGGGGGGGGGGCAAGAAGGGCGTTGGGAGAAAGTGGGTAGTAGTTAAAGGGAAAAGGGGCTGTTAAGATGGGAGGCGGTAGGGGTGGGGGAAGGCGTGAGGAGGGGATTCCATTGATTGCATCATGATACACTTTTGCCATCTGCACACATTGACTTGATTTATGGCTGTAGTTTTTCATGTGTTTGGAAGATGACAAGTGTGTTTTATTAACGACTGTAGTAGTAGCAGTAATAGTACAAGTAGTTCCTGTTAATGTTGTTGCTCTAGTAGTAGTATTATCAGTACTTACTACTCGAAATTATGTAAGGGTAGTCACCTTATACGTAAAGCTATGCTACAACAGAGACAACATCATCAATAACAACAAAAACTACTACTACTACTACAATTACTACCGCCACCACCACTACTACTTTTAACTGAGCGTAACTACTATTGATAAATGAAAGCAACTGAGCGCTTGAGGTTTCCACTTATGCTCAAAGTAAATATATATATATATATATATATATATATATATATATATATATATATATATATATATATATATATATATATATATATATATATATATATATATATATATATAGTTAGACTGAACGAATTCGAACTAGGTAGAGATGCATCCTCCAAGTATTGCAGTAGTAGTAGTAGTAGTCGTAGTAACAGGAGTAATAGTAGCAATATTGGTGGTGTTGGTGGTATTTTGTAATAAATAAACAGCCCGGCAACCTATTCTGTCCAGAAAGAGGGAAATTTAATCTTTTTAATGGTAGTAGTAATATCAGAAGTGGTAGCAGCAGCAGCAGCAGCAGCAGTTGCAGCAGCAGCAGTAGTAGTAGTAGTAGTAGTAGTAGTTATTAATGGTTATGTCGACATCCTATTCATGATAGGAATAGATGGACTTTGCAGGTTGTAGTAGTAGTAGTAGTAGTAGTAGTAGTAGTAGTAGTAGTAGTAGTAGTAGTAGTAGCCTATCAAAGTGCAGTATAGTTTGTACGATATCCTTCTCTCATTCAGCACACTAGTAGTAGTAGTAGTAGTAGTAGTAGTAGTAGTAGTAGTAGTAGTAGTAGTAGTAGTAGTAGTAGCTTATCAAAGTACCGAATATTTCGCACGATATACTTTTATCATTCCGCACACTTACTACTATTTCTCCTACCTCTTATCATTCTAACTACAACTTCTATATCCCAATTAATGGTAATTGTAGGAGCAGTAATACCAATTATATTGACACTAATATTAGCTTGCTTAAAGACATTAGTACTCCAAAGAGACCTTTTAGTAAATTCGCTAGTACCTGCTCTATTTAAGTAATAGTAGCAGAATAGCTGAGTCTTACAAAGTAGTGCAGCAGAATGAAGTAAAAGAAGCAAGCTGAAGCATTAAGTTAACAAAAGTGCATTTTCAAGTCATGCAGGACAGAATTACTGTAGCAAGTAAAGGTAGCTGCAGTTACACAGTAACAAATTGGTGTTAAATATCTATGTAAGAATCACACTGGTTTTCAACCATAAAAAGCAGTGTTACAGATTTAAGTAGCACAGCTCTTCAGCTTTGCAAAGTAGTACTGCTTATTACATAAATGTAGCACTACTTGGTCATGCAAAGCAGTGTTACAAACTTCATTCCATAATAGCACATCAGGCAGTCTGGTCTCATTGAATAACTTGCCTTGATGGTATATAACTGTCGGCTCTGAGGTCTGTCTATGACGCTTAGAAGCTGTTGCTGTTAATAGTGAGGCAAAGACTTCCTCTTATATATATATATATATATATATATATATATATATATATATATATATATATATATATATATAATATATATATATATATATGTGTGTGTGTGTGTGTGTGTGTGTGTGTGTGTGTGTGTGTGTGTGTGTGTGTGTGTGTGTGTGTGTGTGTGTGTAAGCACAAACTGTTATCATACAACACTAATTGGTAAGGAAGCCCATCAGCGATACAACACATGTGTGGTGTTCCACTGATGGGCTTCTTTACCTCTTCTTCATCTACATCTTTTCTCACTTTTATGTGGGGTCGATGTTTCTGGCCAGTGTTCTCCATATGTTCCTGTCCCATACCTCATCATCCATCAAACCTTTAGACCTCAGGTCGTCATTGATGCAATCCATCCACATACGCTTTGGTCTCCCCCTCCCTCTCCTACCCTGTATATCCATTTCCATCACCCTCCCCCCAACATACTGTTCATCCCTCCTAACGACATGACCATACCATCTTAGTCTGTTTTCTTGTATCTTATCTGATATTTCTCTAACCTTTGAGGTACCTCTAATTACCTCGTTTCTGATCTTATCTCTTCTTGTCACCCCACACATCCATCTCAACATCCTCATCTCTGCCACATCCAGTTTTTTCTCTTGTGTCTTCTTTATTGCCCATGTCTCTGCTCCATACATCATCGCAGGTCTCCCATCTGTCTTATGCACTTTACCTCTCAACTTAATCCCTATTCTTTTGTCGCACAGCACCCCCAGACACTTTCTTCCAGTTCTTCCATCCCGCTTGTATTCTGTAGGTTATTTCTGATCTAGGTCACCATCCTCTGCTACTGTTGATCCTAAATACTTTAACTTTTCAAGTCTTTTCAACAATTCCCCTTGCAAATTGACCTCCCCATCCTCATCATCTCTCAACCTCAAGTACTCTGTCTTCTTCCTGCTGATTCTCAGTCCTCTATCCTCCATCACTCTTCTCCACTCCTCAAGCTTCTCCTCCACTACCTCTCGTCTGTTGCTACACAGTACAACTGGGCTTCTTTACCATATATATATATATATATATATATATATATATATATATATATATATATATATATATATATATATATATATATATATATATATATATATATACTCACACATTGCAACTGTACTGTATTCTATTTTACAAGAGATTTTTGTTTTTTAATATCGCATGACTCGAACTCGCGTCACAAACTACAAAATCATGCTGCCTTAGCTAACCAAGCTACTGCAGCAACTGAAAATTTGCATAACATTGCACAAACAGTATATGCAAGCATTTCATCCGTCGTTCTTTTTTATTAACTTGTTACAGTTGTACTTTGAGTTTAGGTGCATATGTTTTCAAAGCAAGCGTGATGTGTAACAATACATTATCCACGAAAAAAAAATTAAACATCATGGAACTCAAGATCACCTTTAAAGCTGCAAAGTAATGTTGCTTTAGCCGGCAAAACTTCTGCAGCGGATAAAAATCTGCAAATCATAGCACAACTAGTATTTGTTGGCATTCCTCACGTCGCATGTATATATGAAGTTGTTTCAGTTGCGTGTGTAGCTTAAGTACATACATTTATATTGAAACCTGGATGTATTAAAATACTATTATCCACGAAAGTTTTTTTTTTTTTTTTACATCAGAGGACTTGAACGCTCGTCGCAGGCTACTTTAATTAATCAAGTTACTTCAGCAGATAAAAATCTTCATGCCATTGCACAGTCGGTTGTTGCAAGCATTTCTGCCGTCGGTCTTTTGTATCAGCTTGTTACAGTGATGAGTGGAGTTGAAGTGTAAATATTTACAATGAAAGCGTGATATTTAATACTACTTTCTATGAAAGTTTCTGGACATCAAGAGAGTCGATTATATTGGATTTAAATGGAACGGACAAAGACGACATAAAGTAAAGTCTTCCTTAATCTGGATGCCTTCTTAACACCACGCCATGGGCTCGATCGCGTCTATCAGCATCAAAGTCAAGTATTCTACCACCGCACCACGGCGGTTCTTATATATATATATATATATATATATATATATATATATATATATATATATATATATATATATATATAGAGAGAGAGAGAGAGAGAGAGAGAGAGAGAGAGAGAGAGAGTAATACACTCAAAATAATAAAAATCTCAAAATTTCTTTCACTTTCCTTACGTAGCCATAAACATCCACATTTACTATATTCACGCGCTTTCAATGAAATAGAATCATATATATATATATATATATATATATATATATATATATATATATATATATATATATATATATATATATATATATATATATATATATATATATATATATATATATGGTTATGGCTACGTAAAGAAACTGGAAGATATTTGAGATCATTAGTACTTCGATTGTATTAATCTACTACTCATCTTCAGAGGTATGAGTAGTAGATAAATACACTCGAAAGCACTGAAGATCTCAAAATTTCTTTCAATTTTCATACGTAGCCTTAACCATACACATATGCTATGGTCACGTGCTTCTCTTGATATAGAATCGCACACACGTGTGTATATATATATATATATATATATATATATATATATATATATATATATATATATATATATATATATATATATATATATATATATATATATATATATATATATATCTATTCTATCTACCTTGGCTGTTTCCCCCTTTAATTGGGGGGTAGCCGACATCAAGAAAGGAAAACAAATAGGGGGATTACTTTGCTCTATGGGCAATGACGAGGGAGCTAGCGACCGTTCAGATGGCACTGCTGGAGTGCCACAGCCCATCCTCCCGGCTCTTCCACAACCTGTGTCGCTTCAAAACTGCCAACTCCCTTACTGCCCCTACCACAGGGCTACCTCTGTAAGATGCAGCCCCGTGGTAACAGCAGATGCCCATCAGAGCTGCGTCACAATCGCTCGCCACTCATTCCTATTCCTAGCACGCTCGCTTGCTTCCCTCACATCCATCCTCCTATCATTCAGGGCTCTCCTTACTCCATCCATCCATCCAAACCTAGGCCTCCCTCTAGCATTTCTCCCATCAACTCTCGCATTCATCACCTTTTTCAGCAACCTCTCATCATCCATCCTTTCCACATGGCCAAACCATCTCAGAACATTCATATCTACTCTGGCTGCAATTTCTCTCTTCACACCCGTTCTTGCTCTCACCACTTCATTCCTAACCCTATCCAATCGAGTTACAACAATCATACTCCTCAGGCATTTCATCTCAAACAAATTTAGCTTCCGTCTCTCACTTACTTTCATACCCCATAACTCTGATCCATAAATCACAGTTGACACAACCACTTTCTCATACAAAACTTTCTTAACATTCATTTCCAACCCTCTATTCTTCATCACTCCATTCAATGCACCCAACACTTTACATCCTTCATTCACTCTGTGACACACATCTGCTTCCACTCCACCATTTGCAGCTATAACCGAGCCTAAATACTTAAACTGATTAACCTCCTCAAGTGTCTCTCCATTCAACATAGCATTCAATGCAGTGCCATACTCATTTCTTGTACACCTCATAACCTTACTCTTTCCCACATTCACTCGCAACTTCCTTCTCTCACACACCATTCCAAATTCTGACACTAACTGACACAGCTTTTGCTCTGAATCTGCCACCACCACAGTATCATCTGCAAACAGCAACTGATTTAACTCCCACTCGTTATCATCCCCATGTGCCATTCTCAAACCTCGACCACGCACTCGCTCATTCACCTCTCTTACAACTCCATCAATATACAAATTGAACAGCCATGGTGACATCACACATCCCTGTCTCAGTCCCACACTCACTGGAAACCACTCACTCACTTCATTCCCTACCCTAACACAAGCTCTACTGCCCTCATACAAGCTCTTCACTGCATGCAACAATTTACCATTGATTCCATATAATCAAAAAACATTCCACATAGCCTCTCTATCAACTCTATCATATGCTTTCTCCAGATCCAGAAATGCAAAATACACATCCTTACCCTTTGCTAAATATTTCTCACATAACTGCATAACTATAAAAATCTGATCTATACAACCTCTACCTCTCCTAAAACCACTCTGCACTTCCGCGATCTCATATTCTGTCTTATCCCTAATCCTATTAACCAGTATCCTACCATACACTTTTCCTACCACACTCAACAAACTTATACCCCTAAAATTACTGGCACCAATGACAACATAAAGCATATATTAAACACTCTCGCTAACCATTCCAATGCAGTCACACCCCCTTCTTTCAACATCTCCGCTCTCACACCATCCATTCCAGGTGCTTTACCTGCTTTCGCTTCATACAATGCCCTTTTCACCTCCTCTCTTGTAATCTCTCTCTCATTTTCATCTCCCATTACTGGCCCTTGAACCCCTCCCACTGCCACTATAGCTGCCTCTCTGTCTTCTTCAACATTCAGCAAGCACTCAAAATATTCTGCCCATCTTTTCCTTGCATCGTTCCCTCTTAACATCTGTCCATTCACATCTTTCACTGTAATATATATATATATATATATATATATATATATATATATATATATATATATATATATATATATATATATATATGGATGGATGGATTCGGTTTTACGTCACGAACTCCCTTTTCTACTAAGGGCTAGGACGGTTGCCTTCTTACGAAGGACTTGTTTTGGCAGACGTAATCGTTACCCTGAGTGTATGCCCTTACTAACCTCAGTCCGTGACGGGGCGCGAACCCTCAACCTGCCGCCTCTGAGTCGCAGACGCTACCATTTTGCCACGGAGACTACTAAAGATTCGGTTTTACGTCACGAACTCCCTTTTCTGCTAAGGGCTAGGACGGTTGCCTCCTTACGAAGGACTTGTTTTGGCAGATGTAATCGTTACCCTGAGTGTATGCCCTTACTAACCTCAGTCCGTGACGGGGCGCGAACCCTCGACCTGCCGCCTCAGAGTCGCAGACGCTACAATTTTGCCACGGAGAATATATATATATATATATATATATATATATATATATATATATATATATATATATATATATATATATTTATATATATGCACACTATTTACTATATTACTACTGAATACATCCGAGGAGAGAGAGAGAGAGAGAGAGAGAGAGAGAGAGAGAGAGAGAGAGAGAGAGAGAGAGAGAGAGAGAGAGAGAGAGAGAGATTTCCTTGATAGTAGTCTGGCGTTTTTCCCCTAAAACGTTTTTCTGCCAAGCCTTTTTGCAATCATTGCTTTAGGAGAGCTCTCTTACGCAATATTCCAGTCATCTATTGTCACATCTATGGAAATTGAAAAGATATTTATTATATAATTGCAAATTGTAGTGGTCTCTAGATTACAAGGCCATAGTAACCAAAATTGTAAATATAATTTTGCCATTGCAGTCCTTTCAATATGTAATGTGTGTGTGTTTGTGTGTGTGTGTGTATGTGTGGGAAGATGACATGTACAGTTTATGAGACTTGACTTAACTGACTCATGGCCCTTCGTCAGAGTTTATGCTTCAGAGCATTTCTTTTTCAAACTATAATAAATAATTTATTGATGGTTTTATGCGTTCTCTTTTTCGTGTGGGGAGTGTGACATATCCTTTTAATGTATGTTTCAAATCTTAAATTTTAGAGCTGACATTGTGATTCCATGTTCCACTGGTAAAGGACTGAGCAGAAATGCCATACAGCCATATCATTTGTGACAGAATGAGAGTTTTATTATCTGTATTGTCGAAGAGGGGGAATGGTGTTCATAATTATATCTGTCGTATAATAGCCCTTCCAACTCAATAGACATAATGAATACACATGTAGAAACACACTTCCCATAGGCCTATGCGAGTTTGTTTTGTAACCTAGGTCCTTAAAATCCTATTTTAAAGTATTCATATAATGTAATTAGATTTGAAAAATTTTTCAAGTTCTCTATTATTTATATTTTATCGCCTTGTGATCTCGTCCTCCTTCTCCTCCTCCTCTTCTTCTGCGTTTTTTACATCTCCTCTTTCTTTATCTCCTACTCCTCCTCTTTCTCCTAATCCTCCTCCTCCTTTATATTGTATTTTTATGCAATAAATATGTCATCTCAGCTGTCTTGCTTTATTGTTATTTGCTTGACTAAGCTCTCTTGCCTTTCCTTGAAGACTTGCCTTGATTCACTTTTCTTAGAAACTCATCTTATGTATTGCTTTTTCTTTTGTTTTCTCTTAATGCTGTCACCATCTCAAAAATACCTGTTTGCATGCCCCAAAGCTTCTCTCTGTGTTATGTGAAGACGTTTATCACTTGGACTGTCATTTTCATTATATGGCTATTGTTTGTGTGTTGTATAAGTTATTCTGTTCATATTGTCTGTCGCTTTGTTATTCGACTTCTGTATATCAATCT
>JAXCGZ010022655.1:110000-125000 GCA_037179515.1 Halocaridina rubra | reverse complement strand
CTCAGGTGAGCTCTGTTTCAGTTGCCTAGGATCTGGACATTGGATGACTGGATGCCCCTCTGTGAGAATGGTGCATGATCCATTTACGTTTAGAAAAAAAAAATGCTGTATCATTGACGATCCCTTTTTGAGAATTCCCGAGAACCCAGCAACCAAATCCCGTCCCGAGGACTCAGCGACAAGAAGCTGCCACTCCACCAGAACCAGAGATAGTGGATGTCACCGAGGTAACCACCCAACACAGCTAAGTACTTGTAATTTCTGTCTAGTGAGTAATGGGATATTATTGGTGAACGTTGTGGTCGGAGGACTCCGCCACTTTGCTTTGCTAGTTACAGGCTCTGCTGTAACGTTAATTTATCCTAGTATAATTGCAGACCCCATTACTCAATTAGATAGTACAGTACTAATAACTACCCAAATTTTGTTAGAATTAAAGAGGTAGTGAAACAAGTGATTGCATTTGAAGGATACCCCACAAAATTTAGATGTGCCCTCCTTGTATTGCCTAGGTTAAGTATTAAATGGGCGAAGGTAATAACTGGATTCGAGGACATGGTGAAGATGGGAATAAATATTGTTAATAAACGGAGGAAGACTACTGTGACAGTAAACGAGAATAAAGTAGTTGCATGTTCCGCTCGCGATTCAGTGTCTGCATGCCTTTTGAAGGAAGAGAAAGATAATTATATCATAATGTATCGAGAGGAAATAATTGAGAGTGATACTACATATGTTTTGAAAGCTATTACTTCATGGGCAGTCCCGGGCGGACAAGTCTTATACGTAGAATTCATATGGGTATACGCTGATTTTTTCCCTAGTAAACTGTTGATAATCCCCGACAGATCGTGAAGTTAAGTTATGTGTGTCAATATATCATCGGTCCCGTTAACTATTCCCAGAAACACAAAAATCGCCGAATTCGATAAAGTACGGCTGTGTTACAGTATTAATGTCATTGCGATCACAGAGGATCCAGAACGTATTATAATCTTGCTGGCGTTAGCCAGAGGGTTGAGCACTGCTGAGCTTTCTGCTTCCATGACTGAACTCGTAGCTAAATATCATGATGTCTTTTCCTTAGACTCGGACCCGCTTGGGGAGTGCACCCTTATGCCATTTGATATCAACACAGGAAATCATGTCCCCACATTTGTAAAACCCTATCGCACCCCCATAGTATACAAAAGAAAATTAGAGGCCATGGTTGCTGATTTGGAAAAAAAGGGCATAATTAGATTATCTAAAAGACCTTGGCATAGTCCCATTGTTGTAGTAAAAAAGAAAGATGGCAACCTTCGGCTGTGTATAGATCTTTGAAAACTAAATTTGATTTCCGAAAGCGATAAATTCCCCCTCCCTGTAATTGAAGATGTACTTTGTTATGTCAGCGGCGCTAGGTATTTTACCACTCTCGACTTACTGGCGAGGTACCACCAGGTAGTCTTAGAAGAGAGGAGTAAAGCCAAGACCTCTTTTTCCGTGATTAATAAACTATATGAGTACAATCGTTTACCTTTTGGGTTGAAAAATGCTCCCAGTCACTTCAGCATACTTGTGACAGCAGTACTCCTGGGCTCATTGGGAATGCCATGCTAGTATACCTAGATGACCTAGTAATAATTGGAAAGACCTTTAATGAGCATGCTAGAAACCTTATTTCGGTCTTAGAAGCCCTGAGGGAAAAAAACCTATTTGTGAAGTTATCTAAGTGTCAGTTTTTTAAAGCAGAAGTAGAGTATTTAGGCCACAAATTGTCATCCACGGGTGTGGCAGTGTTGCATGATAAAGTAAAGGCCATAGAAAATTTTGCAAGACCCAAAACGTGTAAGGATGTTAGATCTTTTCTCAGACTTTGCTCGTACTACCGTAAATTTACTAATAAATACGCGGACATTTCCCGGCCCCTAGATAGACTTCAAAATGCGCATAA
The DNA here is from genome assembly GCA_037179515.1 of Halocaridina rubra. Taxonomy (NCBI): domain Eukaryota; kingdom Metazoa; phylum Arthropoda; class Malacostraca; order Decapoda; family Atyidae; genus Halocaridina; species Halocaridina rubra. The sequence continues at coordinate 123,064 of JAXCGZ010022655.1, read as the reverse complement.
GACCGCCTGGACGCCTGAGCACAAAATTGCTTTGGTAGCTTTAAAGAACACCTTAATATCTACCCAAGTACTCGCTAATCCTAAATTCGATCGAGAATTCTATGTCACGTGTGACACCTCAGACGTCGTGATTAGGGGAGTAGTATCGCAGATAGATGATGAGAGAATGGACCACCCTATTAGTTTCGCGTCGAGAGTGATTACAGACACTGAGAGGCGATACCCGACAATCGAACGATAGGTACTCACCAGTGTGTTCGTGTTAGAAAAACATAAGTATTTCCTCCTAGGATTTCCATTGATAATTTGTAGCGATCATGTACCCTTGAAATACGTGTATGCAAATTCACTAAATAATCAAACACTTTCACGATGGTTATCAAGATTTATGCAGTTCGATGTAAAAGAGTTTGAGTTTGTACCTGGAAAAAGTAGCAGAGTAGTCTATGCTCTGAGCAGGGGAGTGAGGGAGGTCCCAACACTAGCCACTGCATGTTCGATGGGGACCGCAAGTCCTAGAACCATGGACACAAACAGTAATGCGACTACAGGGGCCGAAAGTCATGCAACTACAGGGGCCGACCGCGATTCCACGCACACATTCCTTCAGAGTGATGGGGAGACCCCTGTGAGGTAGATAAAATAGTGGCTAGGGGAAGTCTTAAAAAGGGAAAAGAGAGTGTGAGTTGCGAGTATGAGTGAGTGAGTGAGGGAGTGAGTATGAGTGAGTGGGAGGGGGGCATTTGTGGGTGGAATCGCAAGGAGCTCGTAAGGAAGCAAGACGGGGATAAATTATGGGGGAAGGTGAAGAAACTCTTGCAGGGAGTGGCCGGCAAGGTCCCTTCTAGAATTCAATGCTGGATCAATTCATTCATAATAGAGGAAGAAATACTTTATAAAATTTATAAACGAAAAAACAAAGAAGGGGGATGCACGGTAGTACTTCCCGAGGAGTTCCACAGTCATGCCCTTCCCCTGTGTCACTCGAGTCCCACTGCAGGCCATATGGGGGTAGAGAAAACGTATTGGTTATTGAGTACCCGGTTCTACTGGGAGGGGATGTACAAGAATGTTGCAACATATATTAGAGGATGTCATTTGTGTAACTGCTTCAAAACTCACCGTAGTACAGTTCCACCTGCCCAGATTGGCCGAGGTGTAGTTTTAAGGGGGAGAGAGTCCATTGTGATTTAATAGGCCCCCTGCCCCTATGGTATGATGGCTACTCGTACGTTTTTGTACTTACTGATGAATGCACAAGATACACCTTCACGTAAGCGATGTAAGATAAGAGCGCGGCCTCGGTAGCAGTTGCCCTACACCAATTCATGTTAGTATTCAGATTTCCCAGGGAAGTAGTAAGTGATAATAGGCGCGAATTTATGAACAAAATTTTTGCAGACTTATGAAAACTAGCAAAAGTTGACCATGTTGCTGTCCATGCCTATAGACTGCAAACTAACGGGTAGTAGAGAGAAGAAATGCCTCCATTATTACACTATTACGACACTCGGGAGTGTCGTAAAGTAATTTTACCCAAGAGGTGTAACATGGCTCAAGTGGTGTGGCTTGACATATCCAGTGAGGTTTTCTGGGTAGAGTGTGTGTTTACATAGAGATGACAAAGATCTATGGGTCAACCCATAGGCCTCTCACACCTCTGCGGACCTTATCGATGGAGGTCAGAAATGCCACATATTTCTGTGTTGTTCTAATGAGAGCCGAAAAACATACAAATGCACTTAAAAATAAACATATAGGCCTTCCTTGTGCCCAATTGGCGCTCCTTTAGCCACACCCCTAACACTATAGGTAATTGGTTGCAACCCTCTTTTCCCTGGAAGCCTATTGGTGGAGGCATGCCCAAGATACCACGCCCTGCCATCTTGGTGATACAAAAAGAGTCAGAAGCACTGAGAGAGTCAGTCAGAGATTTTGAGGGCATGAATAAGGACTTAGGTTTTACCTTAAGGGGAAGGGGGCATTGAGGCGTAAGATAAATGTAAAACTAAATAAGCTAAATGTTAAGTCGATCTCGCTTATCCATTATCACCTCACATGCTATAATTTCTGTCGAGTATAATTAAATAACTATGCGACAATTATTATTATTATTATTATTATTATTATTATTATTATTATTATTATTATTATTATTATTATTATTATTAAGGCTTTATCTGTCCCTACTTAGAATACTGCTCACACATCTGGGGTGCTTTTTATACTTATCTCATTAATAGGGTTGAATCTAAGGCAGTCAGATTCATTAATGATCCTTCTCTTACTTCTAATCTGAGATCTCTCTCTCTCTTTGTCGTAAGGTATCATCCTTTTCTATTTTCTATCACTACTACTTCCATCGTTGCTCTGATGAGTTGGTGAGTTGCATCCCTCCCCCACTGCGGGATATGATGAAATTCCATCAAAACTACTCCAGGTCACTGCCCATTACATTGGTACCCCACTTACCCACATAATCAATCTCTGTTTTCAGCAAGGATGTTTTCCAGACAAACTAAAAAGTGCTAAAGTAATACCTATATTTAAGTCAGGCACTGTAGATGATGAAAATAACTATAGACCTATATCTATCTTACGGTCTTTAAGTAAAGTGTTTGAAAAAGCGATTGTTCACAGACTTAAAGAATTCCTTGAAAAGTTCAACCTATTATCCGAAAATCAATACGGATTCCGTAATAATAAGACCACTGAAAAAACAATAATGAACTTTACAAGTGATGTTTATCAAAATTTGGAAAATAAAAACTTTGTTGCAGGGGTTTTCCTAGACTTGTCCAAAGCATTTGACTCATTAGACCATGATATACTAATAGAAAAAACTAACTTGTGTGGGTATTAGGGGAACACCATTACAGTTATTTAAGAGCTATTTGAAAAATAGGAAACAAGCCATATATTGTAATGGGAAAGCATCTTTGTTGCAAACTATTGAGAGGGGAGTACCACAGGGATTAGTACTGGACCCATTGTTATTTTTAGTTTATATAAATGATATTTCCAATGCCAGTAATAAATTCAAATATATTCTTTATGCAGATGACACCAACCTTCTCTTGCATGATAATAACCTTGACCACCTGCATTCTGTTTTAAATAGTGAACTAGAAAAAAATAACAACTGGGTCTCTGTTAATAAATTAAAGCTAAATGTTTCCAAAACTGACTATATCTTATTTCAAAATAGATCTGTAGTACACAATATTGGTCAAGTTAATATGAATGGGTATGAAGTTAAAAGAGTTGCTTGTAAGAAATTTTTGGGAGTAATTATTGATGAATATTTAAGTTGAAAATATCATATTCAATCTGTCTGCTCAAAACTGTCCAAGACGTGTGGAATTTTGTATAAAATTCGCCATAACCTAACAAATGAGGCCTTAAAAAGCATATACTAATCCATGTGTTATCCTCATATTATATACTGTTTGTCCATCTGGGGTTGTAATTGGCCGTCAATTGTAAGGGATGTATTTGTAACTCAGAAAAGCCTGATCAGAACTATTACATATATTGGAGAATATGACTCAACTTCCTCTTTATTCAAAGAGCTAAACTTGCTTAAATTTAATTACTTGATACAATATTTCTGTCTTATTATTATACATAGTGATGTTAATGATAACAGAAAATTATTTAGATTTATTCAACACAACCATGGAACCAGAGGTAACAATATAAATTTGATATGTCCACAGCCGAAAACAACCTTGTACAAATTTTCTATTCACTGTTTTGGCCCAAAATGTTGGAATGCATTACCAGAAGATTTAAAAACAATAACTGGCACAACTTTATTTAAAAAGGAACTCAAACAGCATTTATATACTAGGCAAAATCAAGCAGCTGTTGATTAATAATTAATACAGTATTGGTGTATCATTATGTCCAGGTTAAGGTCAGGCTACTGTTTTGCTTTATTACAAGATAAATGTATATTAAACTGCCTGCCAAGGAGCTCTTGCTCAGCAGGCTAGTGCCTCTGAATATAATGTACATATTTATTCCTGTATGTATACTAAATATTTGGCAATAAAATCTAAAAAAAAAAAGACTATGACTATGATTAACACTCGCCAAGCAGCCTCATCTTACAGGTGCTGTGTGGAGATTTGTAACTCGCGGATTGGCCGGCACAGCGACTGCTTCTTCCCATCTACCTCCAGACTCTGGAACTCTTTTCCTCCTTTTGTCTTTCCTAATTTTTATGACCTATCTTCCTTCAAAAAGCGAATCTCTCTTCTTCTCAGGCCTAATCCTCCATATCTCTAGATCCTCTGTACTTTGAAAGTTTTTTTCTGTCTGTCGTTTACCTTGGTGTAATATTACCTCATCTCTGCCTTATCCTTAACCTTTTATTTTTCCTTCTTCTTGGTGTTATTTTCGTTCCCGGGCCTTTATTGATGAGGGCAGTTGCTGCCTGTCCCGGTGTCACACTCATAAAAAATTTTATAATAATAATAATAATAATAATAATAATAATAATAATAATAATAATAATAATTATTATTATTATTATTATTCTTATTATTATTATAATTATTGTTATTATTATTATTAGTATTATTATTATTATTATTATTATTATTATTATTATTATTATTATTATTATTATCATTATTATTATTATTATTATTATTATTATTATTATTATTATTATTATGTTTACAAAGGTGCCTGAAATAAGTCTCGTATATCACACGAAAATCAATATTTATTTCTTTGTAAAGAGCATATCCATACCTACCAAATGTTAAGTTTATATTTAAAATTTACAGCCTTTTTCTCTCTCAATATAGAGCGTTAAAGTGTTGTTGTACATATGGTTTTCTCTTCTTCTTCTTCTTCTTCTTTTTCGTCTTTACCGGCTCTTTATTCCATCTTTATATGGAATAACTTTTCTCGCTGGCATTCTTGGAGTCTATAGTTTGCTTTGGGTCAATAATTTACTACAGGTTACCCTTCCTGACACTAACCCTCTGCATTTTCCTTGCATTGGGTCAAGTCGGTATCCTTCCCGAGTAGTTAGATTTACATCTTGCTAATACATATGCAATATTTTGTTTGAACTTTCCCTTCGTCTCTCAGATGTCAATATTCAAATTACTTGAATTTCTTTTTTGTAACTTTGAATACTATATTGCTCGGGTGTAACTCCATTCCTGGTATAGTTTATTGGGACGTCAGCCGAAATGGAATGAGAGAGAGAGAGAGAGAGAGAGAGAGAGAGAGAGAGAGAGAGAGAGAGAGAGAGAGAGAGAGAGAGAGAGAGAGAGAGAGAGAGAGAGAGAGAGAGAGAGTAGAATTGTCATTAATATTCGTAATTTGTTATCCACAATCTTCAGCAAGCATATTAATCTCTCTCTCTCTGTATATATATATATATATATATATATATATATATATATATATATATATATATATATATATATATATATATATATATATATATATATATATATATATACAGAGAGAGAGAGATTAATTTGTAGTCACCGTAGCTCAAGCGGGAGCTTCCGCGACTTTGAGGCGTCAGGTCGAGAGTTCGCGCCCCGTCACGGACTGAGGTTAGCAAGGGCATGCACTCAGGGTAACGACTACATCTGCCAAAGCAAGTCCTTCGCAAGAAGGCAACCATTCTAGCCCTTGGTAGAAATGGGATTCCGTGACGTAAAACCGGAACAGAGAGAGAGAGAGAGAGAGAGAGAGAGAGAGAGAGAGAGAGAGAGAGAGTTTAGTAATGTTGCTATTTATATTCAGAATACTGTTCTGCTATTGAAATTTTTTACATTAAGTGCTGTTTGCCTGTAACAAGCAATTTATTTATATTTAATATATGTTTGGATGAGTGGGTGGGGATAAAAATTAAAAGTAAAAGGTGAACATTGAAGATGTTTTAAAAAAGATGAAATTCAGAAAGGTGTAGGCAAAAAAAAGAAAAATATTTGTGTATAAAGAGGAGAAGAGATTAATTTTATGCTCAATATTTTTCTGTTCTTATTATTAAAGTATTAAAACGGTCAAGGAAGTTGTGGAATGAAAAGACGGCGTCGGTGTCGGCGGCGGAGGAGGAGGAGGAGGAGGAGGAGGAGGAGGAGGAGGGAAAAAAAAGAAGTAGCAGGAGGAGAATACTACTACTACTACTACTACTACTACTACGTCTAATAATAATAATAATAATAATAATAATAATAATAATAATAATAATAATAATAATAATAACAAGATGAAGAAGAAGAAGAAGAAGAAGAAGAAGAAAAAGAAGAAGAAAAATTATAATAATAATAACAAGAAGAAGAAGAAGAAGAAGAAGAAGAAGAAGAAGAAGAAGAAGAAGAAGAAGAAGAAGAAGAACAGAAACAGGACAAACGGGACAAAGGAGAGCTAAATATGATGTGACGTCCATTAATAATAGCCCCGGTTATTATGAGGAAAGAAGCAGGTGACAGGGTGTGGTAAAGGGCATTATTTGGCCATTAGGAACTTGTTATTACGTTAATTTAGCCCTTTTTTTTATTTACTATTATCATTTATATTCTTTAATCAATACGCAAGGCTTGTTTCAGACTTCAAAATATTAGTTTTTTTTTCTTCTGTTTGCATTTTCTTTATGAATTTCCTAATATCTAGTTTCATGTATATTCGTTGTATTATATTTATATGTTAATTCGTCTATAATTACATTTCCTATTGAAGCTGGTCTCTGATATCTACTTGTTTTTATTTTTATTTTTTTGCCCTTGCATAACTTCTCTTCACTGATGTTTACATACTTATTATTAAGCCTATTTAGCTTTTTTATTTGTTTAAGAATTATTTTCTATTGGTTAATACTCTCCATTAGTAAAAATGATTATTTTTGACGCAAATCACTGTTTGGAGACCCGTGTCGTAATTGCTGTTATATTCTGCTGTAAGTATAATATCCTCTCTTAATTAGTATTTTCACTCATTAGTACGTAAGCATTGTCTCGTGCTTCAAAAATATTCCACTGTTTTTGTTCAGTGACATGTCTAATATATATATATATATATATATATATATATATATATATATATATATATATATATATATATATATATATATATATATATATATATATATATATATATTTATATATATATATATATATTTTAAGCGGGCATCAATACGCTTGTTTATTTTTTCTATTGTTGCTTTTTAGGCTTCTTGTAAAATATTTACTCTCTATTCAGTACTTACGGTCTTACTTCCACATATTTCCTAATTCGCTTTAACTTATTTAATTAACTTACCATTTAATTGTCTTATAATCCTCAGTATTTTCTCTCGCTTTCTTGTTAATTACTCGGTGTTCGTTTTCATGTATTTGTCCCAAGAATATGGATTTTTTTTATTCATTTATATATTTTATCTGTGATATATATATATATATATATATATATATATATATATATATATATATATATATATATATATATATATATATATATATATATATATATATATATATATATATATATATATATATGGTTTCGGTTTTACGTCACGAACTCCCTTTTCAACTAAGGGCTAGGACGGTTGCCTTCTTGGGAAGGATTTGTTTTGGCAGATGTAATCGTTACCTTGACTGTATGCCCTTACTAACCTCAGTCCGTGACTTGGCGCGAACCCTCGACCTGCCGCCTCAGAGTCGCGGGCGCTATCATTTTGCCACGGAGACTACTAATATATATATATATATATATATATATATATATATATATATATATATATATATATATATATATATATATATATATATATAGAGAGAGAGAGAGAGAGAGAGAGAGAGAGAGAGAGAGAGAGAGAGAGAGAGAGTTGTACTTGAGAAGGGATCGTTAGGATCCGAAATATAGCATTGTTTTATACAGTTTTGTTTCACTGACTGGCTCCTTATTATATATATATATATATATATATATATATATATTATATATATATATATATATATATATATATATATATATATATATATATATATATATATATATATATATGGGCATGTATGTATGTATATAATAGCTGTAGTATTCACAATTAAGTTATCCAGTATTAGGATCCACCCCCTTCGTTAATATATTTCAAAGCCTCATAACTTAGTGGTTAAGATGAGGAAAATAAAGAGCTTCATTTCTGTATATAGTTAGAGATAGTATTTCCTCTGAAACAGCCACAAAGATACAACATTTAAATGGATTTAGTCTATATATATATCTATATGCATGTGACCGTGGGTGTACGTTCCCCCCCCCCAAAAAAAAAGTATTCATGTTCGATTCCCTCTCCAACACCTCCATTGTCACATAAATATGTATGAAATATTATTCATTTTCGGCGACTTTTTTTTAAATTGTTTTTATTAAAACGTATACCAAATATCACTGACAAAATATCACTGTTAAATAATAGTTTTGATGCAAACACACACACACACACACACACACACAAACACACACACACACACACACACACACACACACACACACACACACACACACACACACACACATACATATATATATATATATATATATATATATATATATATATATATATATATATATATATATATATATATATATATATATATATATCTTCTTCCTTCGACCTTATTAATCCCACTGAATAGTAGGGTCGGCCGCTCGAGTCAACTTCCTCCACTTGTTCCTATCCCTAGCATCTCCCTCCTCCAATCCAACTTCAACCATATCCCTCCCCACCACGTCCATCCATCTAATCCGCTGGTGCCCCACACTCCTTCTCCCTATCACTGGCATGTTCTTGTCTCTCCTGATTGGTTCCTCCTCCCCTCTTCTTACTACATGGCCATAGTATCTCAGACGAGCTTCCCTAGCCTTCTCTATGACATTACAAATTCCACACATTCTTCTTATATCTCGACTCTCCCTCCTCTCCAGAAATAATATTCCAGCAATCCATCTAACCATCCTCATTTCTGTTCTCTCCAACAGTCCTTCCTCTCTCCTCCTAAGTGACCAAGCTTCTGCCCTATATAGCAGTACAGGCCTGACCACTGTCTTGTATATCTTCATTCTGAATTTTAACGGCATTTTCTTGTCTAAGATAACTCCAGTCACTTCTTTCCATTTTCGTCATGCTTCCCTCACTCTCTGTCTCATTGCTTTTTCAGTACCTCCCTCCTCTGTTAATACCTGTCCCAAGTTGCTAAACTCACTGCTCTGACTTAGCACTGTACCATCTTCCATTTGGAGGTTTACCTCATCCTGACCTCCTTTACTACTAACCATTAGCTCTGTCTTTCCTGGGTTTACTTTCAATCCTTTCTTTTCGAGAGCCCTTTTCCATGCTAAAAACCTCTCTTGCAGTTCATCTTCTGTGTCTGCTATAATGACTAAATCATCGGCAAACATCAGTTCCCACAGCTCTTCATTATTTCTTAACTCTCTTGTCAAAGTGTCGATAACAACGAGGAACAAGAACGGACTCAGAGCTGATCCCTGATGGAGGCCGACCTCCACAGTGAATGCCTCAGTCTCCCCATACTTTGTCTGTACGGTGGTTCATGTCCCCTCATACATCATCTTCACTATTCTTACTAGCTTCTCTGGTACTCCTCGCCTTCTCAAACACCAATACACCGCTCTTCTCGGTACCCTATCATACGCCTTTTCAAGATCCACAAAACACATGTAAACTTTTCTGTTTCCTTCTAACTACTTTTTTTGGACTTGACGTACTATAAAAATTGCATCCACTGTGCTCTTTCCTTTCATAAATCCAAACTACTGTTCATGTATATCTATCAAGATTCTCAACCTTCCTTCTGCTAATCTTTCTAATATCTTAAATACATGCTCCAAAAGCTTTATTCCCCTGTAGTTCCCACAATCTAACACGTCTCCTTTATGTTCATATATTTTAATCATCCAACTATCATTCCAGTCCCTTGGCATTTCCTCTATATCCCAGATCTCATCCAACGGTGTATGCACCCACTCTTTTCCTAGATTTCCCAAAGCTTTGATCATTTCTATTGTTACTTCTGATTTTCCTGCAGCTTTATTTGATTTTCCTTTCTTTATAGCATTTTCTACTTCACTTTCACTGATGTTTGCTATCGGTCCTTCTACTGGAGGGACATTTTCTAGTTTTTCACAATCGTTTTCAGTGTTTAAGAGATGTGTAAAATATTCTTTCCACCTTCTATTGACTTCTCCTTCCTCTATTAGCATATTCCCATTTTCATCTTTTATGATTCCTATTTCTCCTACGTCCTGCCTGTTTTTTTTTCTCGATTCTGCAATTTTGTAAATCATCTTTTCTCCCTCTGGTGTTCCCATCATCTCATACCACTCTCTCTTTGCTTCTCCTTTTGCAATGGCTACAATTCTCTTTGCTACTCCCTTTGTTCGTCTGTAACTCTTCTCTTGTTTGGTGGTTGTTATTTTCTTCCCAGGTTCTTCTGGCTATACTCTTCTCCTTCACAGATGTTTGAATATATATATATATATATATATATATATATATATATATATATATATATATATATATATATATATATATATATATATATATATATATATATATATATATATATATACCGTAAAAGCGGACACAAAGTACGAAAGTAGTTATTTTTTTGGGGGGGAGGGGCATATTGTCTTATAATTGCCAAGAATATCAGTATTACGAGGTGTGCATAAAGTTTATGACAGCGCAATCATAGTCCACATTAAATACGTTGTTAGTCATGATAGCTGAAAATGAGAAGAGGAACGAGTGTTCGCTCACACACACACGCACAAACAATATACACATGCATGCTTAAGGATATCTTATGAATATGTGCTACTAGTCACGTGTACATATCAGGTGCAGTCAGTTACATATGCATGGTTGGTCACTTTCGTATGCACTCACTTTTGTATAACACTCACGCACTAGTATGTATGCAGACATATGACTGAAAGTACAGACGCAGGCTTCAATAAAATATAAAAGTATGTTCCCAGAAAAATGTGAGAACACTAACCTTAGCACAAAAAATATACATATGTACCCACATGCCAATAAATGAATATGTTCCTTCTGCATATATATATATATATATATATATATATATATATATATATATATATATATATATATATATATATATATATATATATATATATATATATATATATATATAATATATATATATATATATATATATCAAATAAGCACATTATCATATGTGAAAAACATGATTCATATTTTCCCCTGACCGGGACTCGAACTTTAGATCATACACATATTTTGATACAGCTCATATATATATATATATATATATATATATATATATATATATATATATATATATATATATATATATATATATATATATATATATATATATATATATATATATATATATATATATATATATATATATATATATATATATATATATATATATATATATATATATATATAGCTTTGAATTGACAGGTTTCTGGTAATAAAAATTATATTATATTGATATCCACTTTCCCTAGGATATTAGTCCTGCTTATAGTTTCATCTGTTAAGTTTTTCCTCTCTATATATCTATCTACATACACACACAAGCACACGTTTGGCTTTAAATATATATTTGTCTTTCCAAATTTCAACACCATAAAGAGAAAATTTTCTGCTCTCACCATTCCCATATTTTCAATTGTTTTTAGTCTATTTTATTCTCCTCCCTAACCTCCTCCTGCTTGTTTCGTGGGACGAAATGGGTTCAAAGAGGTGGTGGGGGGGGTTATTTCATACTAAAGCAGTTCCCCGTGGCCATTTCCCTTCCTCTTACGGAGAAAGCATACCTTTGCAATGAATGCTCATATACTTTATGTAAATACATATATGATGTAAAGCTCACATATAGGCCCGCCAGCATAAAATCCATATATGCTACAACGAAGACTTGTGCGCAAGTACACATGAGCATGATCTGAAGCGCACATACTTGATCTTATTAATGGAAATTAGAAGAAAAATTTAACGAGGGCTTCGAAAAAACAAACACACACACACACACACACACACACACACACACACACACACACACACACACACACACACACACACACACACACACACACACACACACACACACACACACACACACACACACACACAAGCTTTTCCACAGCTTTATCAGAGGAAAACTGAAGGTAAAAGAACAGGTTTTAAGGCTAAAGAGAGCGGATGGAAGCATCACTGAGACGGACGAAGAGATCTGCAAAGAATTGAACAAGGAGTTTCAGTCAGTATTTACAGTAGAAAATACCCCCACCCCCTCAGATTGCAGTGATAGAAGCTCAAGGGCCGGTATTAGAGAACATCAACCTTACAGCCACAGAGGTATGCAAAGCGCTGATGGATTTAGATGTTCATAAAGCTAAAGGTCCTGATGACATATCCCCTCATGTGCTTAAAAAATGCGCAAACACAATATCAGTGGCACTAAGTATCATATTTAAGGAGTCACTGGAGTCGGGGGAGATTCCAAGATGCTGGAAACAAGCAAATGTGATACCTATCTTCAAAAAGGGAAGGAGGGATACGGCTCTGAACTATAGACCAGTTTTCTTGACCAGCATAGTTTGCAAAGTTATGGAGAAACTACTAAGGAAACATATCTCTCTTCACTTGGAATCCTTCAACTTTTTGTCAGTGAGGCAACATGGCTTCAGAGAAGGTAGATCAACAGTAACAAACTTATTAGAATTTTATGATGAGGTAAGCCAAATCTTACAGGAAAGAGAGGGCTGGGCAGATTGCATATTCCTAGACTTCCAGAAAGCGTTTGACACTGTTCCACATGGGAGACTTATTAGGAAGCTGCAATCAATGGCTAGAATAGGTGGAAATGTCTTGGAATGGATAAAAACTTACTTAGAAGGAAGGGAACAGAGGGTTAGAGTAAGACACTCAGTGTCTGAATGGAGAAGAGTTAGTAGTGGAGTTCCACAGGGTTCAGTTTTAGGGCCACTTTTGTTCCTTGTATATG
>JAXCGZ010022655.1:102500-105000 GCA_037179515.1 Halocaridina rubra | reverse complement strand
CTCTCTCTCTATCGTTACTAAATCTATCTCTGCTCTGATGAGTTGCGAGTAGCATCCCTCTCCTATTGTCGAGGCCGTGTACCATTCGCCAGCAGCCTTGTCTCCAAGGTACTGTGTGAAGATTGGTAGCTTGCGGATTGGTCGGTGTCGTGACTGCTTCTTCCCATCCACCTCCAGACTGAAGCTCTCCTCTTTCTGTCTTTCCTAGCTCTTATGACCCATCTTCTTTCAAAAAGTGGATCTATCGTCATTGCAGGGCATAATCTTACCCTATTTCTATGTTTTCATAATTTCAACTATTCTTTCAGCCTATCCTTTTCCGCTGTTTATAATTCTCTTATTTCTGCCTATACCTAACGCTTCTCCTTTTACATTATCTCAATGTTTTCTTGGTGCTTTAGCCCGATAAGTGCTATTTTCTTGCCTGTCCCGGTGTTATATATATATATATATATATATATATATATATATATATATATATATATATATAATATATATATATATATATATATATATATATATATATATATATATATATATATATATATATATATATATATATATATATTATGAATGTGACACCGGAGCAGGCAAAAACTTCCCTCATCAACAAAGGCCCGGTCACGACAAAACACCAAGGCGAAGGAAAAGAAAAAGGTTAAGGAAAAGGCAGATGTAAGGCAATGTTACACAAAGGAAAATGACAGACAGAAAAAACAGTCAAAGTACATAGGATCCAGAGATATGGAGGACTAGGCCCTGAGATGACGATTGATCTGCTCTTTGAAGGAAGACAGGTAATAAAAATTAGGAAAGGCAGAAGGAGGAAGAGAGTTCCAGAGTCTGAAGGTAGATTGGAAGAAGCAGTCGCTGCACCGACCAATCTGCGAGCTACAAATCTCCACACAATACTTGTGAGATGAGTCCGCTTGGCGAGAGTTGTGCGGCCTCGGCAGTGGGGGAGGGATGCAACTCGCCAACTCATCAGAGCAGCAATGAAAGTAGTAGCGATAGAAAAGAGAAAGGGAAGATACTTTACGCGAAGAGAGAGAGAATCTAGATTAGAAGTAAGAGAAGAATCATTAATGAGTCTGACTGCCTTAGATTCAACCCTATTAAGGAGATAAGTATAAAAAGAATCACCCCAGATGTGTGAGCAGTATTCTAACCCAGGACGGATATGACCTTTATAGACTTTAAGTAACTATAAAGAGGAAAAGTAATGACGAAAACGAAACAAAACCCACAATATTTAGGATGAAGATTTAGAAATTTGGATTATGTGATTCCTTCAAGACAAGTTAGAGGCTATATGGATGACTGTATATTAAATATCTTGGCCTTATGAATGAAGATGTTCATATTTTGCAATTGCCATGAATCAGATCAACAAATCAGTAAATAATCTTAACACATGAATCAAATAATTTTATAATTTTCAATCACTTATATAGATTATAATTTAGGAGAGTAAAATGAAGTCTAAAATTTAGTAAAAATCTTGCTGAGAAAAGTTGTGATTTAAAAGAGCTTCCACTGAAATAAAGGATTGACCTTCCCGGCGGAGCAATCCAAGTGAACTCGTAACTGGTCCCAAATCGGGTTGAAATAAGAAGATTGGTATTACGATGAGCAATATGCAATAAATCTTTGCACCACACAGTAACCTTCAAGAGGACACATATAAAGAAAAAGAAAATTGAAATAGCGATCCCATTAAAGTATAGGAATAGCAACCGATAAAGAAGGCGAATTTAGATTAAATTAAGAGGATTAACTTAAATTAAGAAGAAGAAGAAGAAGAAGAAGAAGAAGAGAGAAGAAGAAGAAGAAGAAGAAGAAGAAGAAGAAGAAGATTATGTCAAATATAGAAGAGTATTATATCTAATAATAATAATAAAAATAAAGTTCAATAAGTGGCCAGCAATTTCGTGATGAGCCGAGGAGTGGTGTTTTGAACTGGGTCTTTCCATTAACGATCGCTGTCATTGTTTTCCGATAGCCAAAAGTCCGGGTGTGTTCATTTTTGACTGGCAGGGGAGTATACATATATACAGGCGACATTGGTATTCCATCCTCAGGTGAAGTACACACACATACACACGTACGCACGCGTACACGTGCAAGCACACACATACACATGCATACAGATTACGTGAATATGCGATTTTTATGTGCTTTGATGAAAAATCCCCCAGGGGCTGTTTTGCATGCTTGCGTGTGTCCTTGCGTGTATATATATATATATTATATATATATATATATATTATATATATATATATATATATATATATATATATATATATATATATATATATATATCATGTGCATATATTCGCCACCAATTAGAACGAATGAACACCTTCATTTGGTTGCGCTCTTATATATTTGTAGTCTCTATTATGATTTAAAAGGCTGCAGCCCCCCATCCTCTAGTCTTACAGAGTTATCATATAATTGCTATCTGTATAAGGAAGGACGAGTAAGTTTTTGTTTGTCT
>JAXCGZ010022655.1:92500-97500 GCA_037179515.1 Halocaridina rubra | reverse complement strand
TATATATATATATATATATATATATATATATATATATATCCATGAAAGGCATCGGAAAAAACTGTAAAATATAAAGGTCTTGAATGTGTAAACACTAGTTCTTGTATTTCGAACACTGTCTAGGATAATCTATTTGTAATAAAGACCTTTATATATTTTACAGTTTTCTCCGATGCCTTTCACGAATACCAAATATCAGGAGATTCCCTTCCTTCCATTCATATATATATATATATATATATATATATATATATATATATATATATATATATATATATATATATATATATATATATATATATATATAGTATGTGTGTGCGTGTGTGTGTGTATGTATGTATGCATGCATGCATGCATATATATATATATATATATATATATATATATATATATATATATATATATATATATATATATATATATATATATATATATATATATATATATATATGCACACACACACACACACACACACACACACACACACACACACACCCACCCACCCACACACACACACACACACACACACACACACACACACACACAACACACACACACACACACACACACACACACACATACACACACACATACACACACACATACACACACACACACACATATATATATATATATATATATATATATATATATATATATATATATATATATATATATATATATATATGGATGCATGCAAATATATATATATATATATATATATATATATATATATATATATATATATATATATATATATATATATATATATATATATATATATATATATATATATATATATATTACACTGGAATTGCATCCTAGTGGGCTGCTTAATTTACGCAAATCTCCAAAGTCCATATCTCAGTTATCCCCTCACTAATCATTAACGAGGATATTTCATGTATGGTGCTTTGAGGCTTGTGTACAAGTTCTCGGTCTTCTTTGATGATAATCCCACGCACACACACAAACACACACAGACACAGCCACACATACACACACATGCACACACACATATACACGCAAACACACACATATACATATTTTTATTTTATGAGTGTGACATCGGAACAGACAAGAAAATTACGCTCATCAAGAAAAGCCATGGAATTAAGAAAGCATTAAGAAAAAGAAAAGGAAAAGTTTAAAGACAAGGCTGGGATGAGGCAGTGATCCACAATAGGAAAAGGACAGGTCTAAAGAATAGTCGAAGTGCTGAGGACCAAGATATATAGATCCACTTCTTGAAGGAAGATAGGTCATAAGAATTAGGATTGACAGAAGAAGGAAGAGAGTTCGAGAGTCTGGAGGTGGATGGGAAGAAGTAGTCGCTACACTGACCAATCAGAGAGCTACACATCTCCATACAGTACTTGTGAGACGAGGCAGCTTGGCGAACTCAACAGAGTAGCGATGGAAGTTGTAGCGATAGAAAAGAGAAAGAGAAGACACCTTACTGCGAAGTGAAAGAAAATCCAAATTAAATGTTAGAGAAGGATCATATCTCTGAGGCTTTTGACAAAGTCTAGCACGAGGCTCTGTTGGCCAACTCCCTGCCTATGGCTTTACCCCTTCATTCTGTTAGGATCATATCTCTGAGGCTTTTGACAAAGTCCAGCACGAGGCTCTGTTGGCCAACTCCCTGCCTATGGCTTTACCCCTTCATTCTGTTCTCAGATTTCCAGTTTTCTTACTGTAGTTGTTGATGGTGCGACATCTAGCCCTTTCAATATTACAAGTGGTGTTCCACAGGGCTCTGTTTTTTTACCTACTCTGTTCCTTCTCTTCATCAATGATCTACAATCCCCATCTTCCTCTATTCTCCATGCCTTTGCTAATGATTCTACCCTTCACTTTTCCTCTGTCTTTTCTTCTTAACCTTCATCTGCTGCTCGTAATCAGTCTTGTATTACTCTTTCTTCTACTCTCAACTCCGATTTTTAGAGAGTATCTGAGTAGGGCAGTCACTCAAAATTTAGTTAAATTCAATGCCTCCAAGAAGCAGTTTCTGGATATCTCTTTATCTTCTTCTCCTCTTGATAACCCTATTGCCTTCGAAACTAACAAAATTTACCCTCGTAATTCTATCAAGATATTATGAATCCATATAGCCTCTAACTTGTCTTGGAGGAATCACATAATCCAAATTTCAAAATCTTCATCCAAAAAATTGGGGGTTTTGTTTTGTTTTCGTCATAACTTTTCCTCTTTTCAGTTACTTTAAATTTATAAAGGTCTTAATCGTCCCTGCTTAGAACGCTGCTCACACATCTGGGG
Organism: Halocaridina rubra; assembly: GCA_037179515.1. NCBI lineage: Eukaryota > Metazoa > Arthropoda > Malacostraca > Decapoda > Atyidae > Halocaridina > Halocaridina rubra. Next base: position 95,220 of record JAXCGZ010022655.1, on the reverse strand, counting down.
TGCTTCTTATTATACTTATCTCCTTGATAGGGTTGAGTCTAAGGCAGTCAGTCTCATTAATGATCCTTCTCTCATTTCTAATCTTGATTCTCTCTCTCTTCGCCGTAGGGTAACTTCCCTTTCTCTTTTCTATCACTACTACTTCCATCGCTGCTCTGATGAGTTGGCGAGTTGCATCCCTCCCCCACTGCCGAGGCCGTGTAACACTCGCCAAACGGCCTTATCTCACAGGTACTGTGTGGAGACTTGTAGCTCTAGGATTGGTCGGTGCAACGACTACTTTTCCCATCTACCTCCAGACTCTGGAACTCTCTTCCTCCTTCTAAATTTCCTAATTCTTATGACCTATCATCCTTCAAAAAGCAGACCTATCGTCATCTCAGGGCCTAGTCCTCCATATCTCGGGGTCCTCTGTAGTTTGACTGTTTTTTCTATCTGTCGTTTTCCTTTGTGTGACATTGCCTAATCTCTGCCTTGTCCTTAACCTTTTCCCCTTCGTCTTGGTATTTTCTCGTGGCCAGGCCTTTATTAGTGAGGGCACTTTATGCCTGTCCCGGTGTCACACTCATAAAAAAAAATTAGTCTGACTGACCTAGATTCTGCCCTATCAGGAGATTAGTATATGAAAGAGCACCTTAGAGGTGTGGATAGTATTCTAAATAGGGAATGATAAGACCTTTATATATTTTATTAATCTTTAAGGAGGAAAAGAACTGACGAAAATGAAAAAGAACCACCATTTTTTTGCATGCTAGATTAGAAATTTAGATTATGTAGTTCCTCCAAGACAAGTTAGAGGCTATCTGGATTCCTAATATTTTAATAGAATTAAGAGGGTAAATTTAGTTCGTTTTGAAGACAATAGAACTATCAGGAGAAGTAGAAGATAATGAGATAGCCAGAAGCTGTGTCATGAAGTCATTAAATTTAACTAAATTTTGAGTGCACCACTCAGATATCCTCCGCAAATCGAGTTGAGAATAGAAGAAAGAGTGATACGAGACTGATTACGAATAGCAGATGAAGGCTGTGAAGAAAATGCAGAGGAAAAATGCAGGGTAGAATTGTCGGTAAAGTAGTGAAGAAGAGAGGAGGCTGGAAGAATATTGTTGATGAAGAGAAAGAACAGAGCCCTGTGGAACACCACTGGTAAGAGGGAATGGGCTAGATTTTGTGCCGTCAACAACCACAACATAAAACAGCCAGAAAGAAAACTGGCATTCAGAAAACAGAGAGAAGGGGTAAAGCCATAAGCAAGGAGTTTGGACAACAGTGCCTTGTGACAGACTTCATCAAACTCCTTAGAGATATCAAGGGTGGCAACATAGTATTCCCATAGCTCCTCAGAGAAGTGAGTAAGATAGGATAGGAGGTCCCCAGTGGATCTTGCTTTACAGAAGCCGTACTGGTGATCGGAGATAAGCGAGCTAGATTCAAGATGTTTCAAAAAGTGAGAATTGAGAAAAATGTTGAAAGCTTTATTAATAGCAGAGGTGAGGGGAATGGGTCGGAAGTGTGAAGGCATAGAGCGGTCATTCTTCTAAGGAACAGGTTACACTGGAGCATGCTTCCAATATGAAGAAAAGATACTTATTGAGAGAATAAGGCAAAAAAGATGGCAAAACACCGGAGCCAGTTCATCTGCAATCTCCTTAGTGAACCTTCTAGGGATATCATTGGGTTCAAATGCCTTGTTCGTTTTTAGCGAGAGAAAAACCTTATGAACTTTGCATGAAGAAAGGATAAGAGAGTGCATAGGGTTAGAGAGGGGTAAAGAATAAGGGATAGGTATGCTGGAATCGTTTACTGAAGAGTTTGCTGAAAAATGAAAGCCAAAGAGATTGGCATTGTCAGTGGGAGAATAAGCTGTAGAGCCATCAGAGCTAATGAGCAGAGGAAACCTTGAACTACAGAAGTTTTTAGAGAGGTTTTTGTCCTAGGACGAGAAACATATATCAATGAGAGAGGAGTTAAGGTTATCAACGTTTCTTCTTAAAAAGGAAGTTTTAGATCTTTAAATCTGAGCAGTACAGTAATTCCTAGTTGTGATAAAAGCAGAGCAAATTAAATCAGAAGGAAAAGTGTGGTACTACACGTGTTCCCAATCCATGGCCTGAATGACCATGGAGCAGGCACGGTCAAACCAAGGATTAGAGGGGGAAAATTTTTCATAAAGGAGGGGATGAATGCATCCATTCCCGAGGTTATGATCTCGACGACTTTTAGGGCTACCTGATTAGGCTTACGGGACCAAAAGCAGTAGTCATCCCAAGGAAAGTCAAAGAGGAAGTTACACAAATCACCGCACTGGATACACTCAAAGTGCCAAAGGAGGTGCTGAGTAGGAGGACTTGATGGAAGGGGAGTGAATATGGGAAAAACTGAGATCACAGAAGGTTTAGATTTACCAAGAGAGGAGAGCACAGAATATGAGTAGTTTGAAGGGTTAGAAGTAAGAGTGTTTGCTGCATGTTAGTGTAGATCAGGAACACGAGTAGTATGTTTGATAATCTGTTCCAGATCGTGACTAATAGAGAAAACAAGAGCCTCACTTCCTCCCAGATCAGTGCGAGAAGAATGAAGTCACTCACTGTGGTGAACAATGAAGTTCCCAATATAGAGAACTTCAGCATGTGGCTGAGAAGATAGCAAGGACTCATGGCAAGAGGAAGAAAGACACAAAGTCATTGAAGTTTGGAGAGCAGTAGCAGAAGCAATGG
>JAXCGZ010022655.1:80000-87500 GCA_037179515.1 Halocaridina rubra | reverse complement strand
ACAGGTTAGTATAGTCTTAGGCTAAAGTGTCTCCTTTCTTTTCTTGGGAGGAGGAGGAAATAGGTGCTTGTGGGTAGAATACCTTAATTCAGTGGCTCTCTATTTCTCACATTTAAATATATTGTGCTTTGAATGCTTCACTTCAGCGTCTCCTTGATTTTCAAATTCAAATACTTTGATTGTTACCTTTGGCGTAGTTAGAAGAGATTTATTTGCTTAAGACATTTTTGCTCTTCGCATCCACAATTTGGAGAATTTCTCTCTCTCTCTCTCTCTCTCTCTCTCTCTCTCTCTCTCTCTCTCTCTCTCTCTCTCTCTCTCTCTCTCTCTCTCTCTCTCTCTCTCTCTCTCTCTCTCTCTCTCTCTCTCTCTCTCTCTCTCTCTCTCTCTCTCTCTCTCTCTCTCTCTCTCTCTCTCTCTCTCTCTAATATTCTCCATGAGTGCCTCTGAAACTGCGTTCCCAAAGAAATATATCCATAGCATCAGAGACTATATAAACCTGCAAACATGAAAATCCTATTGCATATATATTCACCCTCTGGAGCCATTTCCAGTAACACATGTATTCATACATGCGCACACACATACACAACTGGAAACCCCGCTCCCCATTTTCCCCTGCCCTCTCTCCCCATTCGACGGGACATCCCCCCCCCCTTCACACTAAACTCTTTAAATATTATACTTTATGGACAGCGTTTACTTTCTGCCGTCTTGAGAAGTCTGGTCATAAAATCAGAGCGTAATAGGAGACTTGGGAATTCCTCCGATGTTTTGGTACCGAAGTGATAATGCAACTGCACTTTATTACTGAATAATACCTGCATGAGATATATGCAGTAAGGGACAGATTTCTTGGTGGGATATTTTAAGAATATTGCAATTTGGGGGGCCCCTGAATTGATGTTATTTGTTCTCCTGGATGCATAGCCATTCATGGCTGGCTTTTTCTTTTACATTATTGACTTTTGCTTCGCTGTTTAGACAAATGCTGTTTGAAAAAAAGAAAATCACTGCACATTGCTGCTGATAATGTTTTGTAATTTATAGAAACATGAGAAAACTAAAGTATATAAAATACATAACTACAGTTCAAATATGTTTATGCATTCTGGTACGCTATGTCTAGTCCCGATTTCTTAAACAGTGTAAACCTAGGATACTATATTGTTAGCTAGCTAGATGCAGAAAAATAGATTTCATAAACACGACTGACGCGGTTCTGTGTATGGCTAGGATCCCGAAAGGGATCCTAGCCAGACACAGAACCTCGTCAGTTGCGTTTATGAAATCTATTTTTGTGTGTCTAGCTAGCTAACAATATGGTATCCTAGGTTTACACTGTTTAAGAAATCGGGCCTAGACATAGCGAACAAGAATGCATAAACATATTTCACCTGTAGCTATATGATCCTAGCCATACACGGAACAGCGTCAGATGCGTTTATGAAATCAATTTTTGTGTGTCTAGCTATACAACAATATGATAGCCTAGGTATGCACTGTTTAAGAAATCGGGCCTTTGAATGGTTTTTATATTTCCTACGCTGTTTCCATGAATGTTCGTATTAAAAAATATATATATGCATAGCAATGCGATAGTTGGTTAATCTGGTAATAGTTTTCTAATATACAGAGCACAAATGCACACTAGTCTATACAAGAAACTCTGGGATACACCTTAAAACCTTGTAAGATGCCAATGCAAATTAAAGACTTCCCTCTTTGAAGGTGATTATTTTTCTTAATATGTACCTATGTCCATGCGACCATGATGCCCAAACAAATGCTAAGACTTTGTAAACAGTGAAGTTCCAAGTCTTGTAAAGTGTAATACACAACAGTTTGCTTTAGAACTCCCAATTTAATGATATAAATAAAATAAACACTTATATTTGTGTGCTTGCTATGTACAGGCGCACATATACGCAGTTCCAAACATGCTGGAGGCTTCCAATATCATTAAGCGTACTCTAACGCTACTCCTCAATCCGAGCACAAAATTAATTCTGTCTCAACCACTACATCAGTGTGAAAATTGCCTCTAGTGAAACCATCATATTTACAAAATTTTCCTCAGAGACGTAGTTTACTTTTTTAGATGTGATAGTAAAAGTTTTTTTCTCTCTCTCTCTCTCTCTCTCTCTCTCTCTCTCTCTCTCTCTCTCTCTCTCTCTCTCTCTCTCTCTCTCTCTCTCTCTCTCTCTCTCTCTCTCTCTCTATATATATATATATATATATATATATATATATATATATATATATATATATATATATATATATATATATATATATATATATATATATAGTGAGAAAGGAGTTGGAAGTAAAAATTTCCACTATGTACTTCAAACAAGTTATTTGATTTGCGCACGAATAATCACTTCAATTATCCTTTTGTAGCCGTAATCCATAACTTGATTAAGTGGATGCGTAATATAATTAATTGGATGTGTAAAGTACTTAAAATTAATGACAGTGTGGGTATTATTAATGTACTTATAGTAGTGCTTAATTATATTAAAAAGATTATGTTTTCAGGAATAGTCGAATTTTGATTGAATTCTGACGTAATCCACAAGAGAATGAAGGTTTATCTATTACATAATCTCAGATAGTAGTATATTTGATACATTTTGAGGCCAAATTAAAGCACATGGAGCACGTGCTATTTAGTCTATTGTCAGGTGCATTTTTGTCATTTTACAAACATAAACAATCTGACCTAACCTAAGAAAGCCTAGTAAAACAACAACAAACATACCCCATCTAAGATCCATAACTAAAGGTGATTATACACTGCTCCCCTCGTTGGTGGTGTTGAGTTGCATTTTCTGCATTTGATCCAATAACTCTTAGTTGGACTGCGAGCTTTAATTTGCCGTGGAAGTTGTCAGAATCTCTCTCTGTTTGTTGCATGTGTCAGAACATAGGTTAACATGCCTGGAGCTGAAGTTTAAGCTGCCCATATCCATATGGCAGAAATTCAGTTACATCTTGCTTAATTTACATTTAGCATAAGTATTCCCAGGTTTTCCCGTGTTCATTTTTGTTCGATGTATTTCACTAATCTCTTGTGTAGGCTCAGAATTGTATGACCAGACACCCGTCTAAACACCAACCTCCATTTGTCTGAGCTAAGAATTGGCAATGAGTTGATTAAAGTAGCATTCATCTTGTACAGTGTGTATATTTTTGTTACATGTGTCGAGCTCGAGGTCTTGAAAAATCTTTGGCATACGCTCCTCACTCAAATGTTATACTAATCGAAATTGCTGAGTGGATGGGGAGTACCGAGTCAGTTACACTCACCTTATATCCAAGTGTTTCTATCGGAGACGGACTACTTGACTTGAACTCGGGAGAGTTTATTTACTGTCGTTGATATATTGACTGGTAAATGTTTACTTTCGGACATTTCGATTTTTCTTTAATAACTTTACCTGTCCAACTTAACCAGAGCTAACCTTAGAACTAAATTCAGTTATTAATATAAAGTTTCTTGTTGCTACAAAAATCGAGCAGTGCCCTAATGTAAGAATTTACCTAATGATGTGCTCATATATTAAATTAAAAACAGATACGTCTAGAGTGGATCATTGCATTCACTTTTTATTTTTATTTTCATGGGATTTAGGGAAAGAAAATACTCTATATGCCACCTCGGCGATTCGAACTCAAAACCTTTCCTAGTCCTAGTTATGAGCCAAAGGTTTTATTGATTAATATATATATATATATATATATATATATATATATATATATATATATATATATATATATTATATATATATATATATATATATATATATATATATATATATATATATATATATATATATATATATATATATATATTTATATATATATAAATATATATATATATATATATATATATATATATATATATATATATATATATATATATATATATATATATATATATATATTATATATATATATATATATATATATATATATATATATATATATATAGTTTTAGCATATACAAAGAGTCAATAGTGAGTAGCATGCAAGAACTAGATGACTTTAGCAAATATATAGAGGGGAGGAAATGATCATATTTGGCTAATGGTTGGTCTACTAATCCAAATGGTCCGATTTCGGTTCCCCCATGTTTAATGATCAAAGGACTTAAATTCTCATAGGACTTTTCAAGGACTTAAATTACTTAGATGAAGAGAGAGTAGTGCTGACATTTATCATTTCTTAGACCCTATCAGCTCAGTATGTATAGTAAGTGCGCATGTGTAAATGACAGACTATTCGTGGAACCATTACACCATGAGCTCAATCGCTATACTATCTCACGTACTCCGGTTCCAGAGTTACATGATTTAAAAAACTGCTCATATTCTCACGTTTTGTATTTACTCGTATGGTATCATTTTGGAACGAAGTTTTGAAAGAGGCAGTATAGGCCATTTTCCCAGCACTCGTTTTTCAGCCTTATTCATTTAGTCTTCTAGGACTTTAGTCTGGAAATGGTTATTCTCTGGATCTTTGGAACACCTGTCTTGAAATAGGTGTTGTTAATATCTCGTAATATCTTACGAGAAAAGTGTAATCATTGATTTATGGAATTCCTTAATGGTATGCGTGTTTTTAATATTTCAGAACGTATTACTGAAAACAGGCGTCCCCTGTCTCTTGAAATTTCTCTAAAACATTGGATAGTCTAAATCACTGGGAAATCATGACTAGAAGAGCTTGTTCTTAGGCATTACTCTTGAACACTTCTGGCTGGAATGCGTGTTCTTAGTCTTTTCTCACGGACACTCCTCTCTGGAAGCGCATTTGGTCTTGGAACTTCTGGCTTGGTATGGGAGTTCTTTGACTTATTAATCTCCTTCTGTAGATATTAATGTGTTTGTTTTTTGAAACTAGCTCCTTTTTTTTTTGGTTAAGTATATTATTAGTCTCCAGAAGATTTGTCTTTCAATAGGTTTCCTTTGTCTTTTAGAACTCCCGGAGAGGAATGTGTTTCTTAGGTTTATCAGAATGCTGATTGAGAATACACCATCTTAGTTCTCCAGAACATTAACGTAGGGCTAACGGAATGGATACGTCTTAGAGTTGGTCTGCATCAATGATGCTTTAAGACCTTACCTATTCAATCTGATTATAGACAGTGATTGTCAGTGAAGTAAAAGACCAAACCCCCTGGTGCATTATGTATGCTGATGATATCATCCTATGTAGCACCAGTACAGAGTTGTTGGAGTTTAAACTGGAACAGTGGAGAAAGGTTATGGAAGACAGAGGGCTTAAGATAAAAAAAAAACACACACACACACACAGAATACCCATTGTTTAATGAGAATGAAGACTGTGAAAGTAAACCTTCTGTGAACGAGACTTGAAAGGGTGGAAGAGTTTAAATACTTAGGCTCAACGTTGGCGGATGATGGAGATCTTGATATAGAAATAGCACACAGAGTGCAGGCTGGATGCAATAGTTGGAGGATGTTTGATCATAGGATCAAATTAAAGCTTAAGCTAAGATTTATAAGAAAGGAGAGGCATCAGCAATGATGTATGGAGCGGAAACATAGTCAGTGATAAAAAAGCAGGAGAGAAAATTGGAGATGGCAGAAATGATTATGCTTAGATGGAGGCGTGGAGTGATCAAAAGGGATAAGATCAGGGATAAAAATATGAGAGGGACCGTGCAAGTAACGGAGATATTAAAGAGGATGCAGGAAAAAAGACTGCAGTGGTATGGTCATTTGATGAGAAGAGATGAGTCATATGTGGGGAAGAAAGTTATGGAAATGGAAGTACAGGGGAGAAGACGAGGAAGGCCGAAGATCTGACGGCAAAACAGCTCTCAGATATCATCTATGACCGTACCCAGTGGAAGAGAGCTGTCAGAAACATTGACCCCACATAAAAGCGGGATAAGATACAATGATAGACAAAATCCTTCAGCTCTCCTCTCATAATATTTATCAGTGTTATGAGTGTTTTTATTATTCTGGAATTGATTTTTCATAGTCTTTTAGAACCCCTTCTGGTAATATGGATTCATAGTCTCTCGGAATACTCAATTGGCAATGGTTATTATTAGTTTTTATAGGCTTCTTTCTGGAAATAACTTTTCATTCTCATTGGAACACGTGTCTGTACAGGGGTGTTCATGGTCTATTGTTTTTGTTTTTCTGATAATGGACATTCATAGTCTCTATGGGAGTGAGTGAAAGTTTTTGAAATCCATGCCCTGAAAACGATTGTTTCATATCTTTCTGCTCTCTTAATATTAATATGATATTTTCGGAACTTCTGTCTCAAAACATGTGCTCCTACTCTCTTGGCTCTCTGGATGTATTAAAAAAAAAGAAGACGTCCTTAGGTTATAGGACTTTCTGGTTGGAATTGGTGTTCATTTTCAGTCGGAACTCCAATCTGGATGTGAGTTCATTATTTTGAAGCTCATTTCAGTAGCTATTTTCAGAATTTTCTGTGCTTTGTGAATCAAGTAATTTCCAATAATAAGCATTTGCTGAAGACGGTTTCAGATGCATATGTTCTCACAAGTTACAAATCAGAGGGTCCAGTGAAAGTTCTCTACAGGATCACCTTGAGATCAACAATGTATTGCACACCAACCCTTCTTTCAAACTCTTGGAAATGTTATCAAGTTTTAAAGGAGATAGTGTATAGAACCACTATTGTATTCGTAATAAATACCGTTTTGCTTTCCTTTTTATTTTTTGTTTTGTATATCTATTTTTCCCTCACGAATACTGTGTTCACTTAACCTTATTTACTCATTATTTACTTTTATTGTGAGCTATCTATTTTCCCCTGTACTTTCAACTATTTCAGGTTTCATCTTTTCTCATTCTCTCCTAACTTTTCTCGGTTATCTCTTACATTTCCCTCCCACCTTTCTTGCAGGAGCTTCTCATTATTACAGGTGTTACTATTGCCATTATTTCTTCTGCCCTTTCACTTTCCATCCTCTTTATCTTATTTCCTCACTTGCTACTCAGATCTTTACTTCGTAATCATGTTATCTCTTAAACTTGTCATATTATCTGCAAATAATCATTCCTTCTCTTCTTTTCCCTTCATCTTCTATTCTAATATATATATTTTTTTAATTTCCTTACACAATTACTGTTTTCTTTCCCACTCCACCCAAAACACCCATTCCTAGGCTGCTTTCTTCCTTCGTCGCCTTCTGCAGGCGGAGAGATTGTAGCCAAGACCCTAATAATATAGGGAAATCACTTACCGCTCGCCCCCCGGCAGTAGAGTAAATGTGCATAAAGAGGGACGTAAAATTATACCACTTCCTCGAGAATAGCCTCTCTCTCTCTCTCTCTCTCTCTCTCTCTCTCTCTCTCTCTCTCTCTCTCTCTCTCTCTCTCTCTCCTCTCTCTCTCTTTTTCTGGGTGAAATATATATATATATATATATATATATATATATATATATATATATATATATATATATATATCCGGTTTTACGTCA
>JAXCGZ010022655.1:70000-72500 GCA_037179515.1 Halocaridina rubra | reverse complement strand
GTTGGAAAATCTGTAGTGGCATTCAGATAGAATGCATGCATTCCTGAGTATAGCATATATAAGTTATAAGGTCTGATTCCTTTTAACCTTCTGTGGTGTAGTTGGTAGCGCCTTGATTTAGTAATTGTAAGTCCTAGGTTCAAGTCCTGGTCGGGGTAAAAAATTATTCATGTTTTCACATATGTAATGTGCTTATTTGGTTATTGTTGGGCCCGAATGAGATTTGGAGTTGAATTAAATGCAAAATTGAAACCACGAGTGAGGTTGAGGAATCGGTAATATGAACATAGTGACATTCAGATAGAATGCGTTCATTCTTAAGTATAGCAGATATAAGCTATAAAGCCTGATTCCTTTTAACCTTTTGTGGTGTAGTTGGCAACACCTTGACATAGTAATTATTAGACCTAGATTCAAGTCCCAGTCGAGGTAAAAAACTATTTCATGTTTTCACATATGTAATGTTTTTTTTTTGGTTATTGTTGGGCCCAAATGAGATTGGGAGTTGATTTAAATGCGAAAATGAAGCTACGAGTGAGGTTGGGGAATCTGTAATATGAACATAGTGGACTTCAGATAGAATGCATTCATTCCTAAGTATAGCAGATATAAGCTATAAGGTCTGATTCCTTTTAACCTTCTGTGGTGTAGTTGGTAGTGCCTTGACTTAGTAATTATAAGCCCTAGGTTCAAGTCCCGGTAGGGGTAAGAAATGATTCATGTTTTTACATAAGTGATGTGCTTATTTGGTCATTGTTGGGCCCGATTGAGATTGGGAGTTGACTTTAATGTGAAAATGAAGACACGAGTGAGGTTAAGGAATCTGTATTATGAACATGGTGGCATTCAGATAGAATGCGTTCATTCCTAAGTATAGCAGATATAAGCTATAAGGTCTGATTCCTTTTAACCTTGTGTGGTATAGTTGGTAGCGCCTTGACTTTGTAATTATCAGTCCTAGGTTCAAGTCCTGGTCGGGGTAAGGAATGGTTCATTTTTTCACATATGTAATGTGCTTATTTGGTTATTGCTGGGCTCAAACGACATTGGTATTTGAATCAAATTCGAAAATTAAGCCACGAGTGAGATTGGGGAATCTGTAATATGAACATTGTGGCATTCAAATAGAATGTGTTCATTCCTATGTATAGCGTTTATAAGCTATTTGTTCTGATTCCTTTTAACCATCTTTGGTGTAGTTGTAGCGCCTTTTCTTAGGAATTATAAGTCCTAGGTTCAAGTCCCGGTCGGGGTAAAATATGTTTCATGTTTTCACATATGTAATGTGCTTATTTGGTTATTGTTGGGCCCGAATGAGATTTGGTGTTGAATTAAATGCGAAAATGAAGCCACGATTGAGGTTGGGGAATCTGTAATATGAACATAGTGGCATTCAGATGGAATGTGTTCATTCCTAAGTATAGTAGATATAAGCTATAAGATCTGATTCCTTTTAACCTTCTGTGGTGTAGTTGGTAGTGCCTTGACTTAGTAATTATAAGTCCTAGGTTCAAGTCCCGGTAGGGGTAAAAAATGATTCATGTTTTCACATATGTAATGTGCTTATTTGGTTATTGTTGGGCCAGAATGAGATTGGGAGTTGAATTAAATTCGAAAATGAAGCCACGAGTGAGGTTGGGGAATCTGTAATATGAACATAGTGGCACAGAGATAGAATGTGTGCATTCCGAAGTATAGCAGATATAAGCTATAAGGTCTGATTCCTTTTAACCTTCTGTGGTGTAGTTGGTAGCGCATTAACTTAGTAATTGTAAGTCCAAAGTTCAAGTCCCGGTCGGGGTAAAAAATTATTCATGTTTTCACATAAGTAATGTGTTTATTTGGTTATTGTTGGGCCTGAATAAGATTGGGAGTTGAATTAAATGCTAAAATGAAGCTACGAGTGAGGTTGAGGAATCTGTAATATGAACATAGAGGCATTCAGATAGAATGCGTTCATTCCTAAGTATAGCAGATATAAGCTATAAGGTCTGATTCTTTTTAACCTTCTGTGGTGTAGTTGGTAGCGCCTTGACTTTGTAATTATCAGTCCTAGGTTCAAGTCCCGGTCAGGGTAAAAAATGATTCATGTTTTCACATATGTAATGTGCTTATTTGGTTATTGTTGGGCCCGAATGAGATTGGGAGTTGAATGAAATGCGAATATGAAAACACGATTGAGGTTGGGGAATCTGTAATATGAACATAATGAAATTCAGACAGAATGCGTTCATTCCCAAGTATAGCAGATATAAGCTAGGTCTGATTCCTTTTTAACCAACCGTGGTGTAGTTGGTAGCGCCTTGGCTTAGTAATTATAAGTCCTAGGTTCACGTCCCGGTCGGGTAAAAAATGATTCATATTTTCACATATGTAATGTGCTTATTAGACTTAGTAATTATAAGTCCTAGGTTCAAGTCCCAGTCGGGGTAAGAAATGATTCTTGTTTTCACATATGGTATGTGCTTATTTGGTTATTGCTGGTCCCGAATGAGATTGG
>JAXCGZ010022655.1:57500-65000 GCA_037179515.1 Halocaridina rubra | reverse complement strand
CTGGACGTGAACCCATTCCTTATTGATGTCTGCGTCCTCCTCCTCTACTTCGTCTAAAGCTTCGTACCTATTTCTTACAATATGCTTATTTGATGCTTATCTTTTATGTTTAGTTCTTAATCCTTCCAACTCTATTTTTCAGATTTCTTCCTCTTCTTTAGCTTCTTAAGCTTATATTTTTATTCACAATCATGCCTAGAAAGTGATCAGTACTGCAATTTGCGCCTGTGTTTGTCGATACGTGTGTAATGGAATTTCTAAAAATCTTATTTATTGTTATGTTAGTCGATTTGATTTTTAATACCTTCGTCTAGACTTTTGCATGTCCAAAAATACCGAGGATGGAGTCGGCACCAGGTGTTGTCATGACATGGCCACGCTGTTCACACCACTCAGCAAAGATGTCACCTCTCTCATTTCTTGCTCCAAGTCCCCAAGATTCATTCATATCTCCACTCCTTCCTCTTCCTAATTTAGCAGTAAAATCGCCCATGATAATTACTATATCTTGCGATTTGCAGCGTCTTAGAGTTTCTTCCAGTTCCTCATAGAGCTTGATTAGTGCTTCATTGGGCTGGTTTGTTGTTGGGGAACAGCACTGAATGACATTGATGTTAAATGGCTTCCTATTAATTCTAATAATATTTTTCTCTCTGAATGTGGCAATATTTATGTTGAGATTCTGTTTACCACTCTATTTCGCACAGTAGCTTGATTACGGTCGGAGTCCAACTATACGAAACCATGAGGATTCCGACTTGTTACGATTTATGATAGGCTTGGAATAACTACATGGTGAAGTCTCCAGTTTCCTTCCATGGTAGCAACTGAAAACCCTCTATGCGCCAGGCTCGCCTCACATGTACTACACATCTTGCTGTCGTACCATCTCCGCGGCTATGCTCACTTGGAGTCTTGTACCTATGATGTCTTTTCAGTCAGCATGGCGTGCTTGTCTCACCACGGAATATAGGTATGCCGTGGCTACCCTTACTTTCTTTAGCCCATCAGCAGAGATGGCTTTCCGGGGAGTGGCCTTTAGTGTATGCCATCAACTACTTTGGGCCACAAGTAAGAGCTAAGACCAGAGTGGTGTCCAATTGTAGAGATCCTTTTGCTACTGATGAAGAAAAACGGCTGATCCCTGTCAAGAGGTTCTACACCTTCCCTACATTCCCATATATATATATATATATATATATATATATATATATATATATATATATATATATATATATTATATATATATATATATATATATATATATATATATATATATATATATATATATATTGTAAGATTCATGGACTTTGAATATCCTGACTTTGATGTTCTCTAGCTAAAAATATATTTCTCCACTACCACTATATTCCTTTGCTTCTGCTACAGTTCTCCAGACTCCGCAGAGTTTGTGTCTTTCTTTGAATATCTGTCCTCTTACCATGAATCCCTGCTATCTTCTCACCCACATGCTGAAGTTCTCTATATGGAAACTTCAATGTACACCACAGCAAGTGGCTTATTTCTTCTCACACTGATGTGAAATGATGTGAGGCCTTTGTTTTCTCTATTACTCATGATCTGGTGCAAATTATCAAACATCATACTAGTGTTCCAGATCGACACGAGCATGCAGCCAACACTCCTGACCTATTTCTTACTGCTAATCCTTCAGACTACTCTTATTCTGTGCTTTCTCCTCTGTGATCTCAATCTCTTCCATTTTCGCTCCCCCTCCACCAATCCCTCCTACTCAGTGCCGCCTTTGGTACTTTAAGAGTACCCAATTTGATGATTTGCGTAACTTCCTCTTTGACTTCCTATGGGATGACAACTGCTTTCGGTCCTGCAACCCTGATCAGGTAGCCCTAAAAGTTGCCAATATCATAACCTAGGGAATGGAGGCATACATCCCCTCCTCTATGTAAACTTTTTCTCCTTATAATCCTTGGTTTGATGGTGCCTGCTTCATGGATATTCAGGTCAAGGATCGGGAACACCGGTCATAACAAGCCTCTCCTTTTGATTTAACTTGCTCTGTTTTTATTATAGCTAGAAATCGCTGTGCTGCTCAGATTCGAAAGTCTAAGGCTTCCTTTATAAGAAAGAAAGTTGATGACCTTAACTCTTCTCCCACTGACAAATGTTTCTGGTTCTTAGTCAAAAACATCTCCACAAACTTCTATATCTCAAGCTTTCCCCCTTTCATTCATTCTGATGGTTCTATAGCTTAGTCTCCCATTGACAAAGCCACTGTCTTTGCCTCTCAGTTTTCCGCCAACTATTCTGTAAGTGATTCCAGTGCACCTGTCCCTCAATCATTGCCCATCTCTAACCCTATACCCTCCTTTATCCTTCCTTCACGCAAAGTTATTAAGGTTTTTTGCACACTAGAGACGAACAAGGCATTTGGTCGCAACGGCATCACTGCAAGTTTCCTTAAGGAATTTGCAGATGAACTGGCTCCAGTGCTTTGCCGGCTTTTTCACCTCATTCTCTCAACCAGTATCTATCCTTCATCTTGGAAGCATGCTCTAGTGCAATCTGTTCCTAAGAAGGGTGACTGCCGAATTCCTTCAAACAACCGACCAATTGGCCTAACCTCTTCTATCGCTGAAGTTTTCGAAACTTTGCTCAATGTTCACTTCTTGAAACATCTTGAATCTAACTCGCTTATCTCCAATCACCAATACGGCCTCCACAAGGCAAGATCCACTGGTGACCTCCTGTCCTCTCTTACTCATGTATGGTAACCTTCTCTGAGGAATAATGAGGAATTCTTTATCGTTGCCCTTGATATCTCTAACTTTTGACAGAGTCAGGCACAAGAATCTGTTGGCCAAGCATCCTCTCTCTGTTCTCTGATTTCGGTTTTTTTTTCTGACCGTTTTATATCTGTTTTTGTTGACAGTGCAACATCTAGCCCATTTCCTGTTACCAGTGGCATTCCACAGGGCTCTGTTTTTTTTTCAAATACTCTGTGCCTTCTCTTCATCAATGATCTTCAACAGTCCCCTTCTTTCTCTCTTCCTCATGTCTTTGTCGACGATTCTACCCTTCACTTTTCCTCTGCCTTTCCTTCACAACCTTCATCTACTACTCGTAATCAGTCTCGTATCACTCTTTTTTCTACTTTCAAATCCGATTTGCAATGGTATCTGAGTGGAGCACCCAAAATTTAGTTAAATTTAATGCCTCCAAGACCCAGTTTCTGGCTATCTCTTTATCTTCTCCTCCTCCTGATAGTCCTGTTGTCTTCGAAATTAGCAAAATTTGCCCTCTAAATTCTATCAACATATTGAGAATCCATATATCCTCTAACTTGTCTTGGAGGAATCACATAATCCAAATTTCTAAATTTGCATACAAAAAATTCCTGGTACTGTTTCGTTTCCGTCATTACTTTAAACAAACAAACAAAAACAAACAAACAAAAACAAAAACATTTATTTCCATTTTGTACAATGGTTATTCAACATTAATAGTAACTTATAAGTAGACATGTAATTAAACTAACAAATAAGAGGGTTAGACATATAGTTAAATTAAATGTAGCTTTCATAGAAAATAATAATGCTGTAATAAAAATGTTACAATAATGTTAATAATAAAGTAGTAAGTATGCCACTAGATACAGGATCGTTATTATCGGCATCATTTCCATATTTGTTTCCTTACAATGAGAAAAATTAGTTCTTAATGAGCAGCAACTATTTGTCCAAAAGAAAACTATATAGTTTGCCTTTGAAAGCTGTGAAAGAGGATGCATTTTTAAGATGCTCTGGAATATTATTCCAGAGTGTTGGCCCTTTGATAGTGATCATCTTTGAACCTGCTTCTGTGTTTGTTCTGTGAATAAAGAGCTCACTGCTCTGTCTTGTGTTGGTTCCCCTTATATCCCTGACTGTTTTTAAATCAAATAGCCAGCTAGGATAATGATGGTCCAAAATTTTGAATACAAAAACATAAATAGCATAAGCGACCTTATTTTCTGCCCGCAGCCACCCAAGTTTATTGAGAGCTGGTGTGATGTGGTCATATTTTCTTATTCCTCCCAGGGCAACTCGAGCTGCAAAATTAATAAGCTTCTGTATTCTGTTTATCTGAGTCTTAGTGGTAGCTCCCCAAACAGTTGTGCAGTAATTAATGTGACTTAGGGCTAGAGATTCAACAACAGTTATTCGAGTGGTAGTCTCAAAATTGTCTTTTATACGTGATAAGTACATTAATGTTCCTGTAACCTTTTTGCATACTTTATCTATGTGGGAATCAAACAACATGTGGTTATCAAAGTGAATTCCTAGGTTTTTGACTGTTTTGCCAGGTGTGATAATATTGTCGCAAAAATTAATTGTTGTGTTTTCTGGAATTTGTGCTATGTGGAACCTTGAACCAATAAATATGCACTGTGTTTTACTTTCGTTAATTAACAGCCCAATTTCTTGGAAATAGGTATTTAATTGTTGACAGAGTGTTTTCTGCTCTTAAAGTTAGCTCTGGGAGATTATTAATATCACCACTAAGGAGTAGTTGAGTGTCATCTGCATATTGTACGACTAGACAGTCAGAAATGAAAGAAGATAGATAATTTACGTAAATGGAGAAGAGGATAGACCAAGTACTGATCCCTGTGGAACACCAAATGATACATTTTTTGGCACAGAGATAATGTTGTTAAGACGTATGGACTGTTTACGATTAGATAGATACTCGCTAAACCAGCTTGGATCAATATTTAAGTTAATACATTTATTTAAAAGAATTTCATGGTTTACACTGTCGAAGGCTTTTGATAAGTCTAATAATACGAGAAGAGATATTTTTTTCTTATCTATATTATTATATATACTATTCGTAACTTTAAGCAGTGCAGTTTCCGTCGAAAGTTTCGGTCTGAAACCATGCTGGTTAATACTTATTATTCTATTTGATTCTAAATATGACATAAGTTGGCATGCAACAATTTTTTCTAATATTTTAGAGAAAATGGGTAGGAGGGAAATGGGACGATAGTTTGTCACATCTTCTCTGTCCCCCTTTTTATGCAGAGGTATTACATGTGCTATTTTCCAAGAGTCAGGAAACTTTTTAGTAACAATGGAAGTGTTCATAATAGTTAGAATATAGGATGCAATCACGGGTAGAGCATCTTTGATGAACTGAAATGGTATACCATCTGAACCATAAGAGCCAGAGTTTCTTAGGCTCTTTATGGTAAGAATTAGGGTAGCACAATCGATAGGAATAATCTTGAAGTACTCTCTTGTGTTTTCATTGGAAGAATTGTCATTTAAGCAATTACTCATATTCAATGAGTTGATGTTTTCTTGAGTTTTTTCATATGTATTTTTGCCAACGTTAGCAAAATAGTTATTAAAGTTTTCTGCTTTGTCTTTCAACTCCGTAATATTTTCATAACTTTCTGAGGTACTCTTTTCATTTGGTATCATGCTTCTTATCACTTTCCATGTTGCTGCTGTATCATGTCTAGAGTCATTAAATTGTTTTTTGTAAAAGTCTTTTTTACTTACACTGATGAGAGATCTGACACGTTTCTTTTCTGTTTTATAACGTTCTCGGAGAGTCATATCATATCTATTCATTTTTAGCTCTTTTTGTATTTGATTTCTGATTTGCATTGCCTCTTTGATGCCATTAGTTAGCCAGGGGGCTGAGGGGCGGGTTATTTTTCTTGTTACAATGGGTGCACAACTATCTAAGCATTCAAGGAAGACTTTTGTTAGAATCTCAACCTGCAAATCGACGTTATCTGTGTATTTAATTCTATTAAGTGCATTTGTGTTGTTGATTAATGTTTCACAAAAGATATCAGGGGAGTAATTTTTTAGACACCGGAATGTCTTGAGGAGAGGCTTCCTTTTCGGCTTGTTTATGTTTAGCATAGCAATGTTCAGCTCGTGGTCTGCAATTGGGCAGGGAACTACGTCCCAGTAGAGTATACTTTCCACTTTATTTGTTATTATCAGATCTATAAGAGTCCTTGAATTGGGGGTTATGCGGGTCGGTTTTGTCACTATTTGTGTTAACTTCACAGTGTTGATCACCCTTTTCATTTTGTTATCTGCTGAGAGCAAGTCATCATTAAAATCGCCAAGTATGTATATGGGTTTATGACGCACACAGATATTTCTGAATGTTTCTAGTAGATGATTGAATGAACTGGTAGGTGCTTTAGGGTGACGGTAAACACGCCCTACAATGAAAGATGGAAGTTTCTGATACTGCACAGTGATCCATAAATCTTCGAGCTCCTCAGTTTTTTCTAAACCTGTGGCTATTTCTGATGCACTAAGATAATTTCTAACATTAATACAAACCCCACCCCCTCGGCCATGGTCATTGCGAAATATTTTAAACTCTGGGATATTCACATATCTATTTTCAGTTGTAGGAGGAAGCCAAGTTTCACTTACACAGAGGATGTCTATGTTGTAGTCTTTTGTTAGCATTATTATTTCCTCAAAATGAGCGAGCAGGAACTGAGCGTTCACATGTACTAATGTTACATTCTTACCATGTTTCATTAGGGTGGTATCCATAGTCATAGTTGTAGTTTCGACTGTGTGATTCTGCTGGGAATTCATCATTGTAGTGTGTTCTGGGGTTAGCTTTACAATTGCATAGAATCTATAAAGATCTTATCTGTCTCTGTGTAGTATACTGCTCACACATCAGGGGTGCTTCTTCTTATACTTATCTCCTTGATAGGGTTGAAGCTAATGCAGTCAGACTCATTAATGATCTTTTTCTTACTTTTAATTTGGGTTCTCCTTCTCTTCGCCGTAAGGTATCATCCCTATCTCTTTTCTGTCACTACTACTTCCATCTCTGCCTTGGTAGGGTGGCGAGTTGAATCCTTCCCCCACTGCCGAGGCCACGTAACAGAAGATTATTTAGATTTATTCAGCACAACCATGGAACCAGAGGTAACAATATAAATTTGATATGTCCACAGCCGAGAACAACCTTGTAAAAATTTTCTATTTACTGTTTTGGCCCAAAATGTTGGGATGCATTACCGGAAGATTTAAAAACAATAACTGGCATAAATTTATTTAAAAAGTAACTCAAACAGCATTTATTTACTTGGCAAAATCAAGCAGCTGTTGAATAATAATTAATACAGTATTGGTGCATCATTATGTCCAGATAAGGGTCAGGCTACTGTTTTGTTTTATTGCAAGATAAGTATGAGATCGCTATATTGGAGCTTGTGTTAACTATTGCCGTCATACTTTAAATTATGTGAAATGTATATTAAGCTGCCTGCCAAGGAGCTCTTGCTCAGCAGGCTAATCCCCTGAATATAATGTACATATTTATTCCTGTATATATACTAAATATTTGGCAATAAAATCTGTGACTATGACTCTAAGACGTAACACTCACCAAGCAGCCTCGGATTGGTCTGTTCAGCGACTGCTTCTTCCCATACACCTCCAGACTCTGGAACTTTCTTCCTACTTCTGTCTTCCCAAA
>JAXCGZ010022655.1:52500-55000 GCA_037179515.1 Halocaridina rubra | reverse complement strand
GAGCATACGAAAGTTGGACAGCATAAAACGCACGAAAGAATATGTGGTTACAGGATAAATTGTCGACGTGTCTGTGTCGCAAGATTGCATTTTGACGTATTAAACGTTGATGGTCAATATATCTATGAATTTAAAACATTATCAATCTAACCAAACGTAACTTAAAAATATTTTTTTCGACATATTATCTTTCAACAGTTTGTATATAACATGAAATACTGACAAAAGACATAGGAATGAATAGAGTGGTAAAGTTAAATATTTTTCACTGTTAATTAAGCGCAGTTTTAATTAATAACAGCTCTCTCTCTCTCTCTCTCTCTCTCTCTCTCTCTCTCTCTCTCTCTCTCTCTCTCTCTCTCTCTCTCTCTCTCTCTCTCTCTCTCTCTCTCTCTCTCTCTCTCTCTCTCTCTCTCTCTCTCTCTCTCTCCGACAGAAAACGAGAATGTCATTTCCAGTATTCGACGTCCTTCTCATACATAGTTTTGAAATCCAATATAAATTACACATTTGCGACAAAAAGAGTTCATAACATATATATATATATATATATATATATATATATATATATATATATATATATATATATATATATATATATATGTGTGTGTGTGTGTGTGTGTGTGTGTGTGTGTGTGTGTGTGTGTGTGTGTGTGTGTGTGTGTGTGTGTTGAGTGTGTGTGTGTGTTTGATGAACTCTTTTTGTCGCAAACTGTGTAATTTATATTTGATTTCAAAATTATGTATAGGAAGGAAGTCGAATACTGGAAATGACATTCTCGTTTTCTGTCGGGGAGAGAGAGAGAGAGAGAGAGAGAGAGAGAGAGAGAGAGAGAGAGAGAGAGAGAGAGAGAGAGAGAGAGAGAGAGAGAGAGAGAGAGAGAGAGAGAGAGTAATAATAATAATAATAATAATCTTTATTTCCAACGTACATTGGGTATTCAAATAAGATGCATATATATTCCAGATAGACATCTGTGGTGTACGATATAGACATACTAAAACAAACAAATCATAAAGATGAGTGTACTATTAAAAATTACAAGTAAAATCTTCCTTTAAGAGTAACTTCTTAAGATTATATTTAAAAGTATACACTGAACCAGCATTTTTTAGTTCTCTGGGAAGCTGATTATATAAATGAGGTCCACGAATGTTTATATCTCATGAGCCAATATCAGTTTTAGACCTTCGTACTAATAAATCTTCCCCTTGACGGGTAGTTAACCCGGTAACTGAGCTTACTGTAGAAAAATTATACAAGCAATCAGGAAGATTGTTTCTTAGTATATTAAAAACAAAGGTACATATATCAAAAACATATTTATCTCTAATCTTTATCCATTCTAGATCTTTTAAAACAGGAGAGATGTGCTCGTATTTTCTTACATTGCCAACAGCCACTCGTGCTGCAAAGTTTTGTAACTTTTGTATTCTTTGTAATTGAGTCTTATTTGTACATCCCCAAACTTTGAGACAGTAATTAATTAAACTCATAGCTAAGGACTGGACAATTATTATACGAGCTGATGTTTCAAATGAGTCTTTTACCCTATTTAGATATATTAGAGTACCCATTACTTTTTTATAAATTTCATCTATATGCATTTCAAAATTCATTTAACGGTCAAAATAGACACCTAGGTTCTTTACCGAGTTCATTGGCTTAATGATATTACCGTTAAAATTTATATGAAGATTGTCATCAACTTCTGATAATAATTGTCTGGATCCGATAAGAATAGATTGGGTTTTAGTTTCATTAAGTAACAGACCATTTTTTAGAAAGTAACGTTTAGCCATATACAAAATTTCTTCTGCTCTACGAATAATATTTTCTAAATCATTAATTTCTCCTTCAATTAAGATTTGAGTATCGTCAGCATATTGAATGACATAACAGTTAGGTAAATATTTTACTAGATCGTTTACATATATTAGAAAAAGTATAGGTCCTAAGATCGATCCCTGAGGGACCCCAAACAATACCTTCTTGCGAACTTGAAACTACATCTTTTATTCTGACTGACTGGTAGCGGTTTTTTAAATAGTTCTCGAACCAGCTTGGGTCAATGTTCATTTTTTTGCATTTTTCTAATAAGATGGTATGGTGTACACTATCAAAAGCTTTAGAAAGATCGAGTAGTAGTAGCAATGATATTTTCTTATTATCTATATTTTTGTATATTTCATCTGATATTTTCAATAAGGCAGTTTCAGTTGATAATTTTGGCCTGAAAGAGAGAGAGAGAGAGAGAGAGAGAGAGAGAGAGAGAGAGAGAGAGAGAGGAGAGAGAGAGAGAGAGAGAGAGAGAGAGAGAGAGAGAGAGAGAGAGAGAGAGAGAGAGAGAAAGCTGTTATTAATTAAAACTGCGCTTAATTAACAGTGAAAAGTCTTTAACTTTACCACCCTATTTCACACTATGTTTTTTGTCGGTATTTCATGTTATATACAAACTGTTGACAGATAATATGTCGAAAAAAAATATTTGGTTAGATT
>JAXCGZ010022655.1:40000-45000 GCA_037179515.1 Halocaridina rubra | reverse complement strand
ATAATAATAATATAATAATAATAATAATAATAATGATAATAATAATAATAATAATAATAATAATAATAATAATAATAATAATAATAATAATAATAATAATAATAATAATAATAATAATAATAATAATAATAATAATAATAATAATAATAATAATAATAATAATAATAATAATAATAATAATAATAATAATAATAATAATAATAATGATAATAATGATGATAATAATAATAATACATACATACATAGACACAAGCCTCATTCCCCCTTGTAAGGGGGGTGGCCAAGCCAAGTAACGCGCATGTACAACGATCCACATACACACCTCAACTACTCTTCTCAGCTCCTTGGGGATAGAGGGTTGCCACGTCTCCCCCCCTTCCACCCTGCTTGGGTCATCCACATAGTAGGTGGGCAAAGATATTCTACAATGAGGCCCGACAGCCCTGCTGGTTTACCTCCACTGCTTCATCACATGGCAACTCCCCTCACACCCGTCCACCACAGTTCACTGAGCTAGTAGATGCGAGAAATCCCTTTGGGCCGTGTCATGTAAGTCTTCTTTCACTCATTCCTATCTCTTGCATGCACTCTTCCCTGTTCCACTGACATTCCAAGTGCATTCAGTGTTCTTTTCACGCCATCGATCCATCTCATTCTAGGTCTCCCCCTTGACCTAACTCCAATCGCTTCTGCACTCCACACTCTTTCACTAATCGTTCATCACTCATCCTTTCCATGTGTCCAAACCATCTCAACACTTTCTGATCTAATTTATCCGACAGCTTCATTCCAACACCCGTTCTCTGCCTGAGATCCTCATTTCTTACTCTATCTATTCTAGATACTCCAATCATACCTCTCAAACACCTCATCTCCATTACATTCAACATATTTTTTTCATCCTCTCTTGCATTCCAAATCTCTGCTCCATACAATGCTGTCGGCACACTCACACGTTCATATATCCTCCTCTTTGCATTCATTCCCAAATATCTATTTCTCACTACACTTTTCAACCCACCTAGACATTTACTAGCTTCCTTCACTCTGTGATTTACCTCTGCATCCACTCGTCCACTCCTTGATACATGTGACCCCAGATACTAAAAACTCTCAACTTCTTCAAGCAGCTCCACATTCATTCCTACATTCAATCTGCCAACATGCCTCGTGCATCTCATGGCTTTATTTTTACCAATATGCACCAGAAACTTCCTTCCTTCACACACAAATAAATTCAGTCACCAAATGATTCAAGTTATTTTCAGTATCAGCCACCAGTACAGTATCACCCGCAAATAGAAACTGACTCAATTTCCACAACTTACCCTCCTCACCGACTAATTCCAAGTCTCTGTCTAATATTCTTTCATATACTTCCCTTACCACTCCATCCATATACACATTAAACAACCATGGTGACATTACACAACCTTGACATAGCCCAACATTCATCTCAAACCAATCACTCATATCATTCCCAACTCTCATGCAATGTCTACTATTCACCGCATTCAACAAACTTCCACTTATTCCATACAGTCGCAACACCCTCCACAACCCCTCTCTATCTAACCTGTCATATGCTTTCTCTAAATCCATAAAGGCCCAAAAAGTGTCCCTACCTTTCTCCAAGAACTTCTCACACACCTGTCTTACTGCAAACACCTGATCCACACATCCCCCTTCTTTCCTGAACCCACGCTGCTCTTTCCCAATCAATCTCTCAGTACTTTTCCTAATTCTCTCGATTAACACTCTTCCATATACCTTACTTACTACACTCAATAAACTAATTGCCCTAAAACTACTACACTCATACTTATCTCCCTTCCCCTTGTAAAGTGGAACTACACATGCACTCCTCCAATCAACTGGGACCCTCCCATTCCTGAAACATACATTCAACAACCTAACCATCCATTCTACTAATGCCTCCCCACCTTTTGACAAGCATTCAGCATGACACCCATCTATCCCTGGTGCTTTACGTGCTTTCCTTGCTCTCAATGCTAAATGTACCTCCTCTTTTGTTATTTCTCCATCATTCTCATCGCCTAACATTTGCATTCTCCATTCGTTTTCCACAGCCACAATCTCTGCCTCTCTATCATCTTCCTCATTCAGCAGGTTCTTGAAATATTCAGCTCATCTCTCTCTCACCTCTATTTCATCCACTAGCAATTGCCCATCTGCTCCTTTCACTCACTACTCCCTGCCACATTCACCTTTCCTCACTCTTTTCACTTCCTTACAAAACATCTTTTTATTCCTTCACTTTTCCTCTGCCTTTTCTTCACAACCTTCATCTGTTACTCGTAATCAATCTCGTATCACTCTTTCTTCTACTCTTAACTCCGATTTGCAGAGAGTATCTGAATGGGGCACTCAAAATTTAGTTAAATTCAATGCCTCCAAGACACAGTTTCTGGCTATCTCTTTATCTTCTTCTCCTCCTGATAACCCTATTGTCTTCGAAACTAATGAAATTTACCCTCTTAACGCTATCAATATATTAGGAATCCATATAGCCTCTAACTTGTCTTGGAGGAATCACATAATCCAAATTTCTAAATCTTCATCCAAAAAATTGGGGGTTTTGTCTCGTTTTTGTTATTACTTTTCCTCATTGCAGTTACTTAAAATTTACAAAGGTCTTATCCGCCCCTGCTTAGAATACTGCTCACACATCTGGGGTGCTTCTTCCTTTACTTATCTTCTTGATAGGGTTGCATCTAAGGCAGTCAGACTCATTAATGATCCTTCTCTTACTTCCAACCTGGATTCTCTCTCACTTCGCCATAAGGTATCTTCCCTTTCGCTTTTCTATCGCTACTACTTCCATCGCTGCTCTGATGAGTTGGCGAGTTGCATCCCTCCTCCACTGCCGAGGCCGTGTAACACTCGCCAAGCGGCCTCATCTCACAGGTACTGTATGGAGATTTGTAGCTCGCGGATTGGTCAGTGCAGCGACTGCTTCTTCCCATCTACTTCCAGACTCTGGAACTCTCTTCCTCCTTCTGTCTTTCCTAATTCTTATGACCTTTCATCCTTCAAAAAGCAGATCTATCGTCATCTCAGAGCCTAGTCCTCCATATCTCTGGGTCCTCTTTTCTTTGACTGTTTTTTTCTGTCTGTCGTTTTCCTTTGTGTGACATTACCTCATCTCTGCCTTGCCCTTAACCTTTTTCTTTTCCTTCGTCTTGGTATTTTCTCGTGCCCGGGCCTTTGTTGATGAGGGCAGTTTCTGCCTGTCCCGATGTCACACTCTTAAAAAAAAAAATAAATAATGGTCAGATATTCCAACACTAGCTCCTCTCAGTACATTCACATATAATACTCTTCCAATCACCCTGCTGTTCACCACAACATAATCCATTAATGCTCTGTCAACTACTCTTCCATTATCCACTCTGACCCATGTATACTTATGCACATCTTTCTTTTTAAATACAGTATTAGAAATCAATATCTCTCTCTCGATACACATTTCTATCATTTTCTGCCCATTCTCATTCCTACCAGGTACTCCATAATTCCCAATTACACCATCCACAGGCTCATTCCCTACTCTAGTATTTAAATCTCCCATCAACACCACATTCACATTCATTCCTAAGTCTTCCAAACACCCATTCAATTTCATCCAAAATTCTTCTCTTTCTACCTCATTTCTTTCACTGCTAGGGCCATATGCACTCACAAACGCCCAAGCCTCGCATCCCAGCCTCATTTTAGCCACTATTATTCGAGAAGATACTTACTGTCATTCTACTACACACTTATTCATCTCTTCACTTAATAACAGAGCCACTCCCTCTCTTCCTCTCCCCCTCTCAACTCCAGACACCCTACCTACCACTCTCCCAAATGTCACCTCACCATTCCCTTCTTATCTTAGTTTCGCTCAATGCAAGTACATCTATCTTTCTCTCTACAAACATACTCCCTATCACCTCCCTCTTACTTTCATTTTCACCACAAACACGCACATTCAAATACCCAATTACTAGGGTTCTGGCTGGATCTCTCCTGCCAGAATACCCCCACATCTCTTGGCTATTCGTAGGAAGTAAAATACAGAGGAGGGGATTCCCAGTCCCCCCGCTCCGCCCCATTTAGTCGACTTTTACGACACGCAGGGGAACACGGAGGAAGTATTCTTAATCCCCCTACCTCAGGGGGATTATAATAATAATAATAATAATAATAATAATAATAATAATAATAATAATAATAATAATAATAATAATAATAATAATAATAATAATAATACATAGCAAACCTATATACATAAATTATCAGCTTCCTCTCAACAAATATGCAGACGAACTTACAAACACACAGAGGAAACTCAAATTAAGAGCCAGAATCACAGTAATAAATCTACAGCCAACAAAGTTGATGGTAATAAAGTCTCTCTCTCGCCTCTCTCTCTCTCTCTCTCTCTCTCTCTCTCTCTCTCTCTCTCTCTCTCTCTCTCTCTCTCTCTCTCTCTCTCTCTCTCTCTCTCTCTCTCTCTCTCTTTGAGTGCGTTTGTGTGTTCCAATATGAGTGCGAGTATCTATGGTCAATATTTTGGCTGTGTATGAGTATGTGTGTGTGTGTGTTTGTCTGTGTGTGTATAATATTGTTTGCGTATTTTCGTTAGGGCATGCAAATACATATTTCTGCAAAAATTTTAATGTATATTCACTTTGTGTTTATTAGGGATATACTTGTATGCTTGTATGTGTGTTTCCATGACTTCGTCTAGATGTGCTAGTGAGTGCATCTAATCTTAATGTTTTATTTGTACATGTATATTCATTCTCGTAATTATTCACATGCTTGAGTTTATTTTTGTTTGCATGTGATTACCTAATTGTGATTACCTAATTGTGTTTACGGGAAAGAGCCCAAAGCTCGTATCTTCCCGTCTCCTGATCGGTTCCATTTTTAGACTTAGTGATACTTATCATACCTGTGTGTGTTTTTGTGCGTGTATGTGTGTGTGTGTT
>JAXCGZ010022655.1:27500-32500 GCA_037179515.1 Halocaridina rubra | reverse complement strand
TTGGGACATGCTATGAGTCTTTATAATTTTTATTGGTTTTTAATTCAGCCCCTGGCTCCCACCCCTGAGTTCCTGACTTCAACCCCCCACCCTCATGCCTAGGAGAACTTTCCCTCCCCAAAACAACGTAAGGATATTAGGGAAAGGGTAAAGACATCCCTCTTGTGGTACCCCCGTCAACTCAATTCGTTCAGTGAGTATTAAGTATTAGATACATTTAAGTATTAGTACAACTGTATCTTCACGAGTTTGGGCTTTGATATTATACATTTTTAAAGACTCTAGAAGGAGTAACCTCATACAAAGCCATTATTAGTTGCCTATTCATGACGAACTCTCCATAATAATAATAATAATAATAATAATAATAATAA
This sequence comes from Halocaridina rubra, assembly GCA_037179515.1. Lineage (NCBI taxonomy): Eukaryota > Metazoa > Arthropoda > Malacostraca > Decapoda > Atyidae > Halocaridina > Halocaridina rubra. Next base: position 32,126 of record JAXCGZ010022655.1, on the reverse strand, counting down.
TAATAATAATAATAATAATAATAATAATAATAATAACATGCTTGAAATATTAGCCCTGCAGTAGTAAAAGTAGTTCAGAACCGGACTCGGCCAAAAGTGGTAACTCCTGAAAATATAAGTAATTTCTTCTGTATTCCAAAATCGGAGCATATGCAAGTAAATTTCAAAAGGTGACGTCCCATAGTTGAGCTTGTATCGTAAATAGTAGCTTTAGCAAATTATGGTGAAATGGTTCACTACCTCCTATTGTAATGGACACGAAGTTTGGTGTTTTTTCAAAGCTGAAATACAATAAAGGGTCTCCTTTTACCGCAGGCAAACATAATACCAATTGGTTACAGGTTCACCCCCCCCCCTTTTAAAAGAAGAGTTTAAAGCAATTATGGTCAGTGTGCTTTTGGGCTTAATCCACCTCTTGGGTCCTCTTGTCCTGGAGCTAAGAGTCTTCAAGTGTTCAAGAGTCTCACAAAACAACCTACTGGATGGTCGCTCGGAGGCTGTCTTGGAAAAGCGTTAAGAGGCATTGAGATCCTTCTCTTTTCATGCTTAATCCATTTTATTTTTACTTATCTTTCCCTTCCTCTTGAAAAGAGACAGTGTCCTTCATATTCTTCTCTTTTCTTATCCTCAAAAAGGCATTTGGCAACTCCTGTTCTTTAGTAGGCAAAGATTTCGACTTTCTTCAATGCCTCCTGTTCCTTAAATAAGGTGGTTCCTTGTGGCCACTTCTTCAGAGAGATGGTCTTCCCTTCCTTATGTGTAAAAAAAAAAAGAGACTTTTCTTTCTTCAGTTCCTTGTGTTTCTTTTCCTCTTCCACTTCCTCGTCGAGATGCATATATCCTTTCTCGCATTACTCAAAAGAGACTGTCATCTCTTAATTTTTCCTCAAAAGAGACGTTGAGCAATGCCTACTTTTCATTCTGTTCCTGAGCAGGGTTAGTACCCTCTTGTTTTCTTCCTCTTGATCCTAAAAATATTTTTTTCCATTTGCCCATAGTTAAATCTTTCGTCTCTTTCTTTATTTTTTCTTCAAGTCCCGCTAGAAAACAATTTTTTTTCCTCACTTCTCTCCTCCCGTAAACAAATACTTCTTTAACGTCTCTTTTCTTCCTTGGCTCTTCTTGAGCCTCCAGAAAAGACAGTAAATAAGTCTTGATGTAAATCTCAGTGCCAAACCTTCCTCTATATTCTCCACTGAAGCTCGGATTGAGTGACACGTTCATATCATCTTAGCATGAAATGACTTCGTTGTCTCCTTAGAAACTCTCTCCTTCTTCTTCCCTTTCTTTCACTTCAAGTGTTATTTTCTGAATTTCTTCCTTATTTAGCTGCACTATTATGATAAGAAACAGTTATCCTCTAACATTTTTTTTTTCATTCCTTTTGGCATTTTTACATCCTAACTCCCACTGTATCCTTTCTATATTACTACTTATTGTGTTTTTCTCCACCTCCTCCTCCTCCTCCTCCTCAAACATTTATATTTATGAGTATTTATATCATCTTCAATATTTTTCTATTTCTGCTCTTCCTCTCATTTATGTTCTTAATTTTAATATCCATCTTTACCCAGCAATTTTTGAAAGTCTTCTTGCTCCTCTTCCTTCACCTCTTTTATAACTTCTTTTTCATTCTTTCTTCCTGCATCTAAGTCTTAGCACATCTATTTCTTACTCATTTTCTCCTTTCTCTGCATCTCCTCCAGCCTCCCTTTCTTCTTGCATCACTTTTATAAATAATCTCATTTCTCTTATTAACCTCTCCTTCTCTTCACCTTCCTGCCACCCCAGTCCAACCTCTTTTACGTCTCTCCCTTTTCCCGGTATCATAGATTATTCTTCTTTTTCTTTCCTATTCTGTGAGTGCAAGGGAATCATGCGTCAATATATAAGAATGATTACCAGCTCTCTTCCGATTTTCCACTTGGAGGCCAAATGCAGTTTCTCTGATTCAATTCGGGAAGTAATGCTACTTAAACTATTTATTTATGTATTTATATAATGTTATTTATTCTTTTATTTCTTTGTTTATTAAGCATACTTAATTGCTTCTTATGGACATGTACTTACTATGCATACTAACTTGCTTGCTTATATATTCATATATTATTTTTCTTTTATTTTTCTTCCATATATTGAAGCAGTCAAGAAAAATTCTCTCTCTCTCTCTCTCTCTCTCTCTCTCTCTCTCTCTCTCTCTCTCTCTCTCTCTCTCTCTCTCTCTCTCTCTCTCTCTCTCTCTCTCTCTCTCTCTCTCTCTCTCTCTCTCTCTCTCTCTCTCTCTCTCTCTCTCTCTCTCTCTCTCTCCAATTTCATTTCTAATTTATATTAATGACATGCATAAGATTTTAAGAAATTACTTTTTGGTACAATATTCTGATGACTCGCAGATTATTATATCGGTCAAAGTAAGTGAACTAAGCGATTTAATAAACAGAGCACAATTAGCCCTTAAGGAAGCAAAAACATATTTTCAGATGAACAGACTAAATGTAAACGAAAATAAAACGCAATGCATGTTTGTTGGGTCAAACAACTTGTCTCACTTATACCACCTAACACCGTAATAAATTTTGGTAACACTGCTATCATACCATCGAAATCTGTAAAAAATCTTGGAGTTTTTATGGATCAATATATGCTATTTGATGTTCATATTAATCATATATCAAGTAAAATTAGTGGTATACTAATGTTTTTGAACTGGATCAAGGATAGCTTTGATTAAACAACACGTGTAACAGTTGTACAGTCGCTGGTTTTTAGCATCATTAATTATTGTTTAAAAGTCTTGGGTGTAACAACCAAACAAGTGGAAAGAGTACAGTAATTAGAAAATTTTGCCGCCAAAGTAGCTTTCGGTGGAGCTAGAAAATATGATCACGTAACACCTATTCTTTGCGAACTTAAATGGCTGAACATGAGTTGCAAAATTACTTTTGATATATGTGTTTTTGCATATAAAATTTGTAACAATCTGTTGCCTAAATGGCTGTTCGTTTTACCAACCGTGGAGAACACGGTAACTAGAATTACACGTCAATCAAATAATCTTTTTATTCAGAGGACTAAAACGGATATGGGAGCTCTAAATATATTAGTCAAAGCACCAACAATATATGACAGTATTCCAGAAAACATAAAGAAATCGCCTTCGTTACATATATTTAAGGAAAAACTAAAAACTTATCTCTTAAATATATAAAAGAAATGCCTTAGACTACCGTACATTAATTTAAACGTACATCCTACCTTAGTTTTAATAAGGTGTTGACGATTCATTTTATTTCTGAACCATGTACTTTTGTAATTTAATGTTTTTATGGTACTGGCTGAATTTTATGGCTTTATCATGTTCAATTTTAATACCACGACTTTTATTTGTTGTTGGGTGCCGTGTGAGAATGCCCGAGTAGGTGCATGTTTGTTGGAGTTATTTGTATGTTCGTGTGTTGTTGTGTGATGAGTGTGTATGTTAGTCTTTTATAGTTTTGGCGTGTTTTATTATTTTAGATTCTAGTGTTTTAGTGTGCTAGTTTTAAAGATTTGGTGATATTTATTTACGTAAATTTTTATGTTGTATTTTAAAGAATCCATTTGTCATCATTTTTATTTTTATATTATGTATTTTTATGCTATGTATGTTTCGTATTTGGTTTTAAAAAGTTTGCTGTAAATTTTAATTATGTTGTGATGATTTTAAAATTGCTTAACTGTTTTATCTCTAGTGCTTTAATGTTGGTTAGACCTTTAAAGGTTGCTGATGTGCTTGGCCCCAGAACTGGCTTTTAATATTGAATAATTCTGCATGTATTTTATACGTTGTATATATAATAATTTTATGTGAATAACCAATGTATATTGGGAATAAAGTTTTTTATTTTATTTTATTTCTTATCTCTCTCTCTCTCTCTCTCTCTCTCTCTCTCTCTCTCTCTCTCTCTCTCTCTCTCTCTCTCTCTCTCTCTCTCTCTCTCTCTCTCTCTCTCTCTCTCTCTCTCTCTCTCTCTTTCTTATATTATACATACTCCTATGTATAAACGCTGCAACTGTTGTCTAAGTAACAACGCTTTCACCTCGTTGTCACCTAAGGAGCCGACCACTGAACCCGATGTCAAACCATCTCTAAATATACACAGCACCTGTAACCACACAGCCATTGGGTGCTTCTCAGCAAAATTTGTATTGATAAGTATAACATCTTTTGTAAATGAAAGCCGCAGAAGAGCAGATGAGTTTGATATTTAACTGTTCAAAACCAAGCTTTAGCTTTCTATTGAAGTCATCTTGAGAATATTGATGTCCTCTTTTATTGAAAATATTGATGCTTCTGAGAGGGAAGTCGATACTGGCTTCTCTTATTAGATATAAGATTTTTCTATATTCATCTATGATATCTCTCGTAATATTCCCTTTAAAAATTTACGTGTAGCCTCTCTTCGCCTGGACCGTATGGAGCATAAATAAAGTGAAATAATATCCTTCGTTTGCTAGATGGCCACTGTCAACTCAAATTGTATAGTCTACAGCATTATAAGTGGGGCATCATTGGTGGAGTAGTAACTTCTCTGCTTCAGGGTTCTTTAAAGCCAGTCCCGCAACATAATATATATATATATATATATA
>JAXCGZ010022655.1:17500-22500 GCA_037179515.1 Halocaridina rubra | reverse complement strand
AAATGTTAAAATGGAGACAGCAGAGCATTCATCATTTCCCTATTCTCTTTATTCAGATTGCTAGAGAGAACTATAATTGAGTCAACTAGTCCATCATTTTTTGAGAATACTGTTTTGAAGTTATTTTTAACATAATGATTTTCACATATTGACTTCACAAAGGACAAATTGAATTTTTTACATGTATTTATTACTCTACCAACTAGGTTTCTTTCATCTCTTTTTTTATTGCTTAAGTACAATCGTAGAATATAATTGTAAAATTTTGCAGTTCGTGAACTTGAAAGCATACAATTTTTAAGTAATGTAATCTCCTGCTGTCTAATAGAAAAACCAATACGTGGAATCTTCATTGCATCAAGCAGGGGTGTACTTTTACATGTGTGTTTTAAGTTTAGTGCTGATTTTAAGAGTTTACTCTGTAGTTTTTCTGTCTCTTCCATTACTTTTTTGCTTTGTGAGACACACTGATGCCCATATATGAGCACAGGGCGTATCGCTGTGTTAAATAAGTATGAAATTGATGCTGCTTCAGAACATTTAGAAAATACACCCGTACTTTTCAGTGCAAAGAAGGCTCCACGTGCTGCCTTGATCCTTGAGTTGGCATGGGCATTCTTATCATTGGACAGACAAACTCCCAAATATTTTAAACTGTCAACTTCTTTCAAACATGATTCTTCAAGGAACCATTTTTTGTTCTTAAAATTGCTTTTACCAAATGTCATGCAAAGTGTTTTCTCTGGGTTGAATCTCAGTCCATGATTAGTGATGTATTCATTGGCATAATTGATTAGGGTTTGCAGTCCAGTGATAGTTGTACTACATAATAATATATCATCTGCATAACAGAGCACATTATAACTTACATTATCAATCATGATGCCTCCTTCCATATTTGATAGGTTATCTATCATGTCTTGATAAAATAAGTTGAATAAGAAAGGGAACGAAAGGCCTCCTTGCCTAGTTCCCTTCTTTATTGGGATATCCTCACTCATAATATCACCCCACTTAATTTGAACTGTTAGTCTACGATACCAATACAGAAGTATCCGCCAGTAAATGTCTGGAATGATGTCTTGTGCATTTTTGAATAGAATACCATGCGGTATTCCATCAAAAGCACCTTCCGCATCTAAAGAGCAAACACATACAGGGGAGCCATTTGAGTTCATATATTGTATGATATCATGGGTAAGGGCGGCAGCCATTGTGGTTCCTCTATTTGGTACAAATCCAAATTGAAGGTCGTGAAATTTATGACCTTCACATTCTGCAAGAATAATGATTTCTAACAAATTTGAAAAGGTGGTTGAAATGATTATTGGTCTGTAATTTTTGGGCACAGATGTATCACAGTTGGGTTTTTTGAGAAGTGGGATGAGAAGGCCCCCAGCAAAGGAGTCTGGCACTATTCCAAATCTAATACATAATGTAATAATTTCACATAAAGCTTTTATAATTTTTGTTCCAACTGCCCATCTCAAATGCTCAGCAGTGATCCCATCAATATATATATATATATATATATATATATATATATATATATATATATATATATATATATATATATATATATATATATATATATATATATATATAGTTACAACCCCAAACAAGCTTGTTACCCCTTTTTAACTACATATTCCGCTTCTCTACCAATCAGCGTTACTTTCAACTAATCAGCATTCACTTCACCTCGAACAGCCAATCATAATGAAGTTTCTGGCCTGACCCTCGACCCTACTTTGGCTGACCGTGTTAGTCCCAAGACCTCCCACTGTCCGAGGCTTTAAATACCCGGTTAAGAACGCCGGCAAACAGAGTACAGTTCCAATCCAGCGATCGTCACCACATACCAGGAGTATATGCTCCGTACCGGCTTTTCGTCCACCTGAAGCTCCTTGTGTTTCATATTGTATATTCGTTATTGTGTATTAGTTTATTGCTCTCCTCCCAGGTTCCATTTCACTTTTTTATATCAGTTAAAAGTTATATTAATTATCATTATTATTTCCTTGTTGGTTTTTGTCTGTTTTTGTTAATCTGTATGTGTATATTAGGTATATTTATTAATTTATATTTATTAAGTATTAATGTGTTTAGGTCTGTTTTTGTTAATCTATAGGTTCATAGTATTTATATAATATATTTATGTCTGTTTTGTTAATCTGTAGGTTTGTATAATCTCAGATTATAATTCCTTTTGTAGTAGGTGAAATTGATATTACAGTTGCTATAAATTGTTCACCTTATTTCCATGCCCTTCACTATTTCGAATCATTTATCCATTGCCACATGGTCATATATTAGCCCTGGGTCCCGGGCATAAAAAACTTGAATTTGGTATTTACCAGTCAGACCTGGGTGTAATATATTGGCGACCTTGCCAGGATCCTTGCTCAAAGTAAAGTAGTTTACATTAACTTCTCCCTTGTTCCCGTATTTTTAAAACAATTGTATTATGATTTCAGGAAAGTGAACTGTGAATTCTTGAGTTTTTATTTTTGTTAAACAAATTTTGCGTGTGTGTATTTATTGTCTGTGTCTTTTGTTATAAGAAGTAAAAATCGTAACAACCGTAAGAAGTGTGTGATGATCGTTGGTCATTTGTGTATACTCGTTATCTTGCGTATTAGCCGCTAAGTAAAAACTAATCTGAACATAGGGTGACGGTAGTTCTCTATACGTTCTTCCAAGACTTGTTAACTTTGTTAACCTAATTAATCTCATGAATCAGTATTAAATGGCTCGTTAGGAGTGCTTTATATTTTCAAGTCTCTTTATTCAAGTATCAATATTCAACGTACTCTCACAAGTATCCACGTTTCAAAGTACTCTACTCAAGTATCGGGATACATATAATCCCATCACTCATGCTAGTTTCTAGTATCTCTACCTAACAAGTCGTTAATTCTCTAGTTTCGAAGTATTTGGGTATAGTAAAGCATAGATTCCGGTCGTACTTGACTATCGCTACTGTATTTTCCCAGAGCTTCCTTGCTTCAATTTTCCTAAAGTTTTGAGTAATAAACCATGGCTAGTAAAGAATTTGATATATCATTTTTTTAAGTATCCCTCTTGGGATCAAGTAAGTGACATCAGAAAATCCGGTTGGTTAAAGATTGCTAAACATTATAAAATTGCTCTTCTAACTCACCCCTCAAAGGTGACTAAGGAAAAACTTAAAGAACTTGTTTTGAAATGTTTAATGAAACAAGGTGTTTTTGAAGTAGTTGCTGAACATGTTTCATTACCTGAGGATACCGAGGAAGATTCCGATCCAGACGAGATTCATAAGTCAAAGAAAATTGAATTAGCTCGTATTGATAATGCTACTCCGAAAGCTTACCCCTCTTCTTTGCTCGAGTTAAAGAAGTATAGATTAGAACTTCAGTATAAAATGGAAGTAGAAACAAGAAAATTAGAAGTAGAAGCAAGAGAAAGGGAATTAAAATTAAAATTAGAAGTACAAACGAAAAAATTAGATGAAGAAAGAGAATTAAAATTGAAAGAGTTGGAACATGTTGGTAAGCATAGGGACATAGAACTATCTATAAAGGAGAAAGAGGTATCTTTCAACTTTTTCACAGTTTCTTCTATGGTACCAATATTTGACGAAGGAGACATTGATGGGTTCTTTAAACTGTTTGAGAAAATCGCTAATAAACAGAAATGGCCAGAAGCCGAGTGGATGAACATTATAGGTCCTAAATTGTCGGGAAAGTCTCAGAGTCTATAGTAGTTTGGATGTAACGGAAGACTATGATTTTGTTAAAACTCAAATACTTCATGCGCATGCGATCACACCTGAAGGATATAGGCAGAACTTTAGGAATATGACAAAAGCTAAGTATCAAACCTATGTGGAATTTGCCACCGAGAAAATGCGACGGTTCAAAAAGTGGTTAGAATCCTTAAATGTCACTACATATTCCGAACTCGTGAATGTAATAGTCTTGGAGGAATGGAATATTAAAATACCATTTCCTATACTTAAACATGTAGAGGAAAACATTATAATGGAGCTTCTTAAGGTGGCAGAATTGGCAGATGCTCAGGCCTTACAGTTGGAATCCTGGAATGTGCGTGGGGTGGATCGTGGTGTTTTTGCAAAATCTACCTCTCGTGATCCCCAAAGTAGTTTGAGTGATGGGCAGAGAGAAAATAACTCAAATTCACCAGCTAGTTTGTGCTTATTGCAAGAAAGTAGGACATACCATTGTACAGTGTAAACATCCAGGGTGCCAAGTTTCAAAGAAGGGTTTTGCTGCTACAAATTCCAATACTAAATCTGTTGCCTCTAATTCTTGCTCCTCTCAGACCAGTATGTTCAATGCATTTACTTTCATGGGCGTTGTCGCGCTTAGCCCAAAGTGTTGGGCATTCCCCATAACTATTCTTGGAGATACTGGGGCTGCTCAGTTCATTTTAGTTCATGATACTATTCCTAATCTGGGTCATATGTTAATAGGATAGAAGGTTCTACTGTCTGATTTAACGTCTCATATGTCATATCCTCTTGCACGAGTTTATCTTGAGTGCCCACTGTTCAAGTCAAATGAAAAAAGTAGCTGTCAAATATGGTAAATTCCCTGTTCAAGGAGTTCAGCTATTACTGGGAAATGATCTCGCTGGAACTCTTACCGTACATAATATTACTGCTGTTGATAATCCTCTTCCAAGAGTTCTTGATGAATCCCCTGATCTCTTTCCTTCTTGTGCAGTAACAAGGGCTCAAGCTAATCTCGCTGTGTCTAAATCATCTAATACATTGTCATCCTTGCCTTCCCCTAAAGTTCAGGAGGATCTCCTATACCAGCCATTGTTTAAGGAAGAACTAATACAAGCATAGAATACTGATCCTTCGTTGGCCGTGATGCGACATGTTGATGTAGATCATGATGACAAAGGCATCCCAAAAGAAATTCAGTCAGATCAGGGTACGAATTTTACAAGTCAAACTTTTCAGCAGGTCTTAACTGAGTTGGGAATCA
>JAXCGZ010022655.1:5000-12500 GCA_037179515.1 Halocaridina rubra | reverse complement strand
CATATGTGAAAACATGAATCATTTTTTACCCCGACCGGGACTCGAACTAAGACTTATGATTACTAAGTCAAGGCGCTACCACTACACCACAGAAGGTTAAAAGGAATCCAACCTTATAACTTGTATCTGCTATACTTAGGAATGAACGCATTCTAACTGAATGCCACTATGTTCATATTACAGATTCCCCAACCTCACTCGTGGCTTCATTTTAGCATTTAATTCAATTCCCAATCTCATTCGGGCCATGAAATTATCAAATAAGCACATTACATATGTGAAAACATGAATCATTTTTTACCCCGAGCGGGACTCGAACCTAGGACTTATGATTACTAAGTCAAGGCTCTACCACTACACCACAGAAGGTTAAAAGGAATCCAGCCTTATAGCTTATATCTGCCAAACTTAGGAATGAACGCATTCTAACTGAATGCCACTATGTTCATATTACAGATTCCCCTACCTCACTCGTGGCTTCATTTTAGCATTTATTTCAATTCCCAATCTCATTCGGGCCATGAAATTATCAAATAAGCGCATTACATATGTGAAAAAATGAATCATTTTTTACCCCGACCGGGACTCGAACCTAGGACTTATGATTACTAAGTCAAGGCGCTACCACTACACCACAGAAGGTTAAAAGGAATCCAACCTTATAGCTTATATCTGCTATACTTGGGAATGAACGCATTCTAACTGAATGCCACTATGTTCATATTACAGATTCCCCAACCTCACTCGTGGCTTCATTTTAGCATTTAATTCAATTCCCAATCTCATTCGGGCCATGAAATTATCAATAAGTCCTAGGTTCGAGTCCCGGTCGAGGTAAAAAATTATTCATATATATATATATATATATATATATATATATATATATATATATATATATATATATATATATATATATATATATAATTGTGACACCAGGACGGGCCAAAAAATAAAATAATTAAATAAAACAGCCCTCATCGGACTTGGGCATGAAGAATACATAAAGAGAAACAGAGACGGGGAGTGTAATGACTTATCAGATGGGAAGGGACAACGATATATATATATATATATATATATATATATATATATATATATATATATATATATATATATATATATATATATATATATATAGATAGATAGATAGATAGATAGATAGATATATGGTTACTAGCTTGGCCATGGCTCCAGCTTCACGTTGAAATATTATAAAGGTATATAGATTTAACTAGGACTGACCCAGACACCTCCAGGTTGAGTCTTCCTTCAGGCACGGTTCTTTTAGTATGCCCATTATCTAATATGCTGGCACTTTCGTTACACATCTCTTACTATTCCATTTCCTTTGATAAGTCACAACATTCCCATCTCTGTTTCTTTTAACACTGTTTTTTCTCATTATTACTCTAATTATAGAAGGAACACAGCTTATGGACCCCAGTACCCGCCTAAAGGGGTGCTAAGAATCTCCAGGGATCATGTTGACTCCACTATTGGCGTGAGGGTCTACATGCTTTGTTATAGCAATTGTTTGCACCTCCTGATAGATCCGCTTCTTTCACTCTTCACTTTGCTAACACCCGTGGTCTGAACTCCAATCTCGTTTGTGGAACAGCACGTGGATACATCCCTCCCTAACTTCATCCTTCTCTCTGAAACCCTGTTGTCTATCCATGCTTCGCATGTCCAATTTCAAATCTCTCACTGTAACCTTTATTTTTGCTACCAACTATATCACTATAGCACTTTAACATACTAATTATGAGTCTTAAGTTCAACTCCCAGCCTGGGGCAAAATATGATTCACCGTTTTCGCATATGTTAATGAGTTCATTTGATTATTATTGATGCCTATATTGCATATTATTTGATTAAATGTGAAAACGAAGCCATAAGTAAGGTTAGGAAGAGACTGTAATATGAACAAGATGCACTCAGAGAGAATGCGTTCATTCCCTATTGCAACAGTTAGTTGCGAGGTTTGTTCTTCTTTTACGACCTTCAGTGGTGTAGTTGGTAGCGGCTTGGAATACTAATTATGTCTTTGGTCCGATTCTCTGCCAGTGGCAAAAGGTGGTTCATATATATATATATATATATATATATATATATATATATATATATATATATATATATATATATATATATATATATATATATGAATGCACATACATGACTCCATTCACCCTCGAAAGGGGTGTGGCCCAGCCAAGAAACACGCATTCTACACATACCTCAACTACTCCTCTTAGCTCCTTGGGGATAGAGAATTGCCATATTTTCCCCCTACCACACTGTTTGGGTCACCCACAAGGTAGGCAGGCAAGGATATTCTACATGGAGACCCGACAGCTGCAGCTGGTTTACCTCCACCTCTTCATCAAATGGCTACTCCCCTCACACACGTTCATCACATTTTGCTGTGCTAGCCGTTACGAGAAATCCCTTTGACCCGTGTCACCTATATACAATCTTCTTCCCTCATTCCTATGTCTTGCACGCTCTCTTCCCTGCTCCATTGACATTTCATGTGCATCCATTGCCCTTTTTCATCTATCCATCTCATTTTAGGTCTGCCTTATGGCCAAACTCCAAATACTTATGCACTCCACACTCTCTTTGAATTCTTTCATCACTCAGTCTTTCCATGTGTCCAAATCAGTTCAATTTTCTCTGATCTTATCTATCTGACAGCCTTCTTTCAACACTCGTTCTCTGCCTGATGTCCTTACTTCTCACTCTATCTTTTCTAGAGATACCAGTCATGCTTCTCATACTTCCCATCTTGTTTATTTTTTATTCTCTTTTGCATTCCAAGTCTCTGCTTCATACAATGCTGTCTGCACAATCACACATTCATATATCCTTTTCTTTGCATTCATTCCCAAATACCCATTTCTTATCACACTCTTCAACCTCCCTAGACATTTACTTGCTTCATGCACTCTATTACTTACCTTTGCATCCACTCGCACATTCCTTGATATATATAAGCCCAGATACTCTAAATTCTAAACTTCTTCAAGCAACTCCCCATTCACTTCTACATTCAATCTGGCAATATAAACACTCCTCGTGCATCTCATGAGTTTACTTTTACCAGTATTCACACGCAACTTCCTAGTTTCACAAACCCTAACAAACTCCATTATCAAACTGGTATCAGCTACCAGTGCTGTGTCATCCGTGAATAGCATATTGATTCAATTTCCACGTCCTTCCATACTCAGTTAAAACCTCTGTCTAATACTCTTTCATTTACCTCCCTTGCCACTCCACCAATATACATATTAAACAACCACGGTCCAGTTACAAAATCCTGACGTAACCCTACAATCACCTCTAAACAGTCACTCATGCCATTGTCAACTCTCACATGTGCTCTACTGTTTATGTAAAAACTCTTCATCGCATTCAACAAACATCCACTTATTCCATATAGTTGCAACACATTCCACAAACCCTCTCTATCAAACCTGTCATATGCTTTCTCTGAATCCATATATGCTCAAAATATGTCCCTACCTTTCTCTAACAACTTCTCACACACTTGTCTTCCCACAAACACCTGATCCACACATCCTCTTCCTCTATGGAACCCACACTGTTCTTCCCTAATCACCCACTCAGTACCTTTCCTAATTCTCTCAATTAAAACTCTTCCATACACCTTACTAACTACAATAAACAAATAATTTCCCCTAAAACTACTACACTTATACTTATCTCCTTTCCCTTTATAAAGTGGAACTAAACATGCACTCCTCCAATCAACTGGGACCCTCCATTTCGTAAAACATACATTCAACAACATAACAATCTATTCTACTAATGCCTCCCCACCTTTTGATAAGCATTCTACTTGATACCCATCTATCCCTGGTGCTTTACCTGCTTTTAATGTTTTCCATACCAAATATACCTCCTCTTTAGTTATCTCTCTATCGTTCTCATCCCCCAACATTGGCATTCTCCATTAATTTCCAACATCTACAATCACAATATATAGTAGTCACCGTGGCTCAATCGGTAGCGTCAACGACTTTGAGGCGTCAGGTCGAGGGTTTGCGCCCCGTCACGGTCTGAGGTTAGCAAGGGCATGCACTCAGGGTAACGATTACATCTGCCAAAAACAAGTCCTTCGCAAGAAGGCAACCGTCCTAGCCCTTGGTAGAAAAGGGAATCCGTGACGTAAAACCGGAACATCCACAGTCACAATATATATATATATATATATATATATATATATATATATATATATATATATATATATATATATATATATATATATATATATATATATATATATAAAGACCTTAGGTTAGATACAGTATGAGAATACAGCCTTTGTTTTGTTCCATTACCTTTTCTCTACTTGTATCGAATTTATCCCTTCTTTTGACAGAAAGAATTTGACTCGCATAATCTCTTCGCGTCATTAGAGGGGAGGAAATAGACAGAGGAGTGGGATCGGAGTTGGTAATCCCTCTCTTGAGGTATTTCATAGTTGTCACATGGCAACTGGTAGAGGAAGTGAAGAGGATCCATGGCGTGGTGACGATGTGTCATCTTGATTCAATCGTACATACATACATACATATACCTTGGCTGTTTCCCCCTTTAATTGGGGGGTAGCCGACATCATCATATTACATTTTCGGCCGACCTGCATTCCCCAAAGATAGTAGGTGCAGCTCGAAAAAAAGTGTTTATCCATATTTTTTCATTATTTTTCAGTTCAGGTGTTTATCCATATTTTTTCATTATTTTCAGTTCATCAAAAACTATATATATATATATATATATATATATATATATATATATATATATATATATATATATATATATATATATATATATATATATATTTTTTTTTTTTTTTTTTAATAACACTGAACTGTTAACATGCAGTCTAAAATTATAGGAAAAGCCCGTTAAAGAAAGCAACGAAAAATATATCTATAAAGTACATATTAATTTCGTGACCTTAACTGGCCAATTTCTCAAAGTACAATGACAAGAGATACAGCTAGCAAATAAACAACAAATAAAGAGAAGAAGAAAAACCTGCCCAAGGGAAATTAACCTTGTAAATATCCCTTGGGCAGGTTTTTCTTCTTCTTTTCATTTGTTCTTTGTTTGCTAGCTGTATATCTTGTCATTTATTTTGAGAAAGTGACCAGTCAAGGTCACGAAATTCATAAGTACTTTACTCTTATATTTTTCCGTTGTTTTCTTTAATGGGCTTTTCTTACCATATATATATATATATATATATATATATATATATATATATATATATATATATATATATATATATATATATATATATATATATATACAGCGCTAAACTGTTACCATACAACCCCATTAAAGAAAACAATGTGAAAAATATATTAAGTGCTTATTAATTTCGTGCCCCAATCTGGTCACTTTCTCAAATTACAATGCAAAGAAATACACCCAACAAACAAGAACATATGAAAAAAGCAATATATATGTATACATGAGCCATTTTACCCATTATAAAGGGAGTGACTGAACCAAGCCAAAATACTCTGACCCTTTGGGAAAAGAAAATACAGAGTAGGGGATTCCCAGTCCCTTAGCTCGGCCTCATTTAGTCGAGTTTTACGACACGCAGGGGAACATGGTGGAGGTACTTTAGCCCACTCCCTCGGGGGGAATATATATATATATATATATATATATATATATATATATATATATATATATATATATATATATATATATATATATATATATATATATATATATATATATATATATATATATATATATATATATATATATATATAATTTATTAAGAATAGTAAATAATAAATATTTCTCTATTGTAATGCTCTAATTTTCCTAATTTTTTTTTTCCTATAAGATTTATAGATCATCAGGTGAACATAATGCTCAGGTATTAAGGGTGATGGAGAGCCACCTCCCTTCCTCCCATCCCTCTTTCTCTTCTCCATTTACTAAATAAAGAATAGGGAGACTGCTGGAGGGGAGTGGCATGGGGCAGGAAAGGAGCCAGTCTGAATAGTTTTGAAGGCGATAGAGGAAGACGGAAGATAAATCTAAGAGTGAAACATACTTAGATAAGAAAGAGTAAGAGAAGGCGAGCATCAACTTATTCTTATTATTTGTCATATTTTTGGACAATGGTTAAGACTAGATAAATACATAGTAAAATTTTTCAGTGCTTAATAAAACGTTGATATGGAAATACTCTTCAATAAACTAAACTTGAGACTTAAGGTAATAATCTATTTGGCAGTTTTTGAATGTGTGTGTATGTGTGTGTCTTTTTCAGCTAAGTTTTAGACTTTGAACAGACTAGTTAACTTTTTTATGAGTGTGTCACCGTGACGGGCATAGAATA
Organism: Halocaridina rubra; assembly: GCA_037179515.1. Lineage (NCBI taxonomy): Eukaryota > Metazoa > Arthropoda > Malacostraca > Decapoda > Atyidae > Halocaridina > Halocaridina rubra. Next base: position 6,100 of record JAXCGZ010022655.1, on the reverse strand, counting down.
TTGCCTTCTTCGGGCTTGGACACCAAGAAAACCTAAGGCAAAGAAACCAGAGATGGAGAGTGTTGTGTCTTGTCAGATATGAAGGGACGATAAGGGAAGTGTAGCGAATACGCAACGGAAAAGAACCATAATTTAAGGAATATTTAACATCGAACTGACCTGGACAGTCCTATGGAAGTCCAAAAACCTTTGAGTTGCACTATCACAATGGCGAATGAAGCCATGGCCCAGCCTACTAAGATACAAATTCCAGTGCTTGGAAAGGGATTGATTTTGTCTAAAGCTAAGCTTTAGACCTAAGTGGATCATCCCAGTTGTATGTATAAGTCTACGATCTTGTAACTTCACTTTTGATATTTGTTAGTAATTGACATTGAACGGATTTCACTGTTGCACTTACTGGTGGTTTGAAAGTGATTAATCAGGTAACGCTGATTCTGTGGCTAAGTTTAAGGCATTCTCCTTAAACTAGGGCTTAGACTATAAACAGACATCACTGTGACGGTTTTAAGTGCTTGGAAAGTGGTTTCTAAAGTAATACTGATCCTTATGCTTAGTTTAAATCTTTAAATAATACTTTTACAGTTATTTATAAACGTGATATATTTACCATAAAAAAACTGATAAGCAATTGACGCAAAAACAAAGACGCTAATAAGCATATATTTTTTTACAAGTGTATGTGTGTATATATATATATATATATATATATATATATATATATATATATATATATATATATATATGTGTGTGTGTGTGTGTGTGTGTGTGTGTGTGTGTGTGTGTGTGTGTGTGTGTGTGTGTGTGTGTGTGTGTGTGTGTGTGTGTGCGCGCGCGCATATAACCTAACCTAACTTGATGCCTGTCCCCATATCCTGACGATTAGAAATAAAATAGTGTTAGGAAGGGCATACGGCCATAAAATTTGCAACCAAAGCCAAGCACTAACTCCATCTAGGCTAGTTAAAATTAGCGAGCACATATTAAATCAGGAAAATATTGCGGATAAAAAATAGATTAGGTTAAATTAGTGCTTTCAGGGATTTTTCTCTCTCTCACTTTTTCTTTCTCATGCATCTCCGTCACATTGCATATTTTTT
>JAXCGZ010022655.1:0-2500 GCA_037179515.1 Halocaridina rubra | reverse complement strand
TTAATGGAGTACTCAATTTACCATATGAGTATGTAGAAGTTAGCACCTTAGATCTACCTCAACATCTATTTTCAGCACAAAAGGCAAATTTAGTGACGAGACGGTTCGTGAGGTCCAAAGGGGATTTGAAATCGCCAAAGTTATGCTGTTAGGTGGTTGCTGAATTAGTAAGGAATTATTTTTTTTCTTAATGGTGAGGTCTAGCACATGCTTCTCTAAATGATATAGTTGAGCTTAGTGGATAAATAAAGAAATAAAGAAATATACATACGCGACTCTGAGGCGTCAGGGTTCTCGCCCCGTCACGGTCTGAGGTTAGCAAGGGCATGCACTCAGGGTACCGATTACATCTGCCAAAACAAATCCTTCGCAAGAAGGCAACCGTCCTAGCCCTTGGTAGAAAAGGGAGTCCGTGACGAAAAACCGGAACAAAACAAACATGCATAAATATATTATTAAATTTACCCATTGTATTCGGGTCACCTTTTATTTGAATGGGTGGAAAGTTGCAGCATCATGTCAATGCAATCTTACACAAATGCATACAGTAATAGATAACTAGATATGGAATGAAAGCAGTATTAGCCTGCAGTATGTGTATATTCAACACATTTTGCATTTAGCCTGAGTCATTAAAATAATCTCATGCTCGGCGAGTCTTTGTTTATGGGATTTTTTATTCGCATGTTTATGGTCATAATATTTTCTTAAAGTACGAATGTTGTCATGCAAACAATATCCTAAAAAGACAAATATAAACAAAGGATGATGAAGGTCTTTTAATATTATGATATTTATAACACGTGAACAATGTTTCTTTCTCCTATGAGCCAATAGATTCTTTTTCTCATATTTGTCTCTGTTAGTTAATTGTCTCTCTTAGTTCGTTATTTATCTGCTTATTTGTGTATATCTCTGTTTTTTATTTGATTATACAGTTATCTGCATTTGTATACATTTGTATATTTTACTTGTTGCATTTTATTAAGTAATTTATTTGATTATTTATTCATCTGCCTGTATGCTCATTGCACTTATTTTAAACTATTAATTATATACCACCATTTTTTTTTATATTTTATATTTATTGTTTATCTGTTTATTGGTGTATTTTTCATCTGAGTATTTATATGAATTTCTTGTATATATTTGTCTATTTGAATATGTTTTTTTTTATTGTTTTGCTTACAAATTCATTAACTTTTGTGATGTATTTTTTCCAAGTTAATATTTTTCATCAATGTTTATTGACCACTGTATGTACAAAAAAAAATTATTTATATATAATATTTCCTTATCAAATTTTATATTATTTGTAATCATTTACCTATTTTGTTGTATTTTAATATTTTCTTCATGAATTTATTTATTTAAGTGTGTTTGTCATATGTGGAGGTTTTCATTTATATGCTACGGTATCTATTCGTGAAACTGGGAAGTCAGTTTAATTATGTTAAGATTTTGTGACAAGTTAATGATAGTTGTCAGTTTTTACTCATCAGTTTTTGTTCTCATATCGCTCAGAGTATGTTCATTTTTACAATATCTTATGTCTTCATTCGTGTTTTATATATATATATATATATATATATATATATATATATATATATATATATATATATATATATATATATATATATATATATATATATATATATATATATATATATATATATTCAGATAAGCACATTACCATATGTGAAAACATGAATCCTCTTTACCCCGACGAGGACTTGAACCTAGGACTTATAATTACCAAGCCAAGGCGCTACCAACTACATCACAGAGGGTCTTAAAAGTGAAACAGACCTTACATCTTGTATCTGCTATACCAGGAATGAACGCATTCTATCTGAATGCCACTTTGTTCATATTACAGTTTCTCCCAACCTCACCCGTTTTTTCGTTTTCGCATTTAATTCAACTCCCAGTCTCATTCGGGACCAATTATAAGTCCTAGGTTGAAGTCCCGGTCGTGTTAAAAATGATTCATATATATATATATATATATATATATATATATATATATATATATATATATATATATATATATATATATATGTGTGTGTGTGTGTGTGTGTGTGTGTGTGTGATTACCTAATTGTGATTACCTAATTGTGTTTACGGGAAAGAGCCCAAAGCTCGTATCTTCCCGTCTCCTGATCGCTTCCATTTTATACTTAGTCATACTTATCATACCTGTCCTTAAAACTATGGATTGAGATAGCATTAACTACCTCCTCGCTTAGCCAATTCCAATTATCAACTACTCTTACACTGAAAAAGTATTTCCTTACATCCTGCAAAGAAGTTTTCTTACGAAGCTTCAAACTATGACCTCTAGTTCTAGAGCCAGCCATATCAAAATATCGATCCCTATCCACTCTATCATAACCATGAAGGAATTTAAAGACTGTCACCATATCCCTCCCTCACTCTTCTAGCTTCGAGTGATGGTAAATCTAATTCCCTCAGCCTCTCATCATAACTGAGATTGCGT